>JAJJMC010020031.1:3812728-3909795 GCA_023531435.1 Papaver californicum | reverse complement strand
TTCAAATTCTTCGTCAATACTTTCTTCATCCTCATAATGACATGAAGGATATTGAACGTTATCTAAATAAGTAGTGTCTTCTATTCTAACCTCGTCCTCTAAATTAGGTAAACATTCATCATTATTATCAAGGGTAAAACTGGAAACACTATTTTGGAAATTAAGTTCATTTTGAGCAATATTAGCATCTAAACGTTCATTTTCAATTTTATCCTCATCTAAACATGCATTAATTTCACTGAGAGTAGCATTTATAGCTTCAAGTCTTTCTGTTATCTTTCACTCATTTTCATCAATTTGATTGATTTTATCATTCAAAGAATCAGACGAAAAACCAAGACTTTGTGAAGTTTCCAAATAACGCCAGAGGGTATCCTCTAAAGATAAAAAACTAATATTTGGCTCAGTATAATACTGCTCATTTACCCGTTCGTACGACTGGTGCGCGTATGAATAGTAATTGGGATCGGCATGGTATGACCCATAACCTTCGAAAGGTTGGTGATGGTCCCAACCACTATTCACACCACGAATATAGTACGAGTAATGTCCATTTTGAAAATCAGTTGGATATTCATTGTATTGGCTATCATAATACCAATTCGACATTTTTTTTATATAGTACACGAGCAAATGCAGGTTCGACTAAAATGGGTAGGCTCAGGTTACCTCAGCAAATTATACCTACAGTCAAAGACTGGTCAAAGGTACAAGGCTGAGGTTTGTGGTGTTTCGGATGATAACGCCCGGAGGGTTTACCATACTATCCCACAAGTTTTCCTGAAAATCATGTCGCAAGATGCAATTGGTGTGTGCAAGTGTGTTTTTTTTTAAATAAATAAAATAAAATGAAAAAATAAATAAAAATAGATTAATATTTACAAATGTACAAATAAAACAAAATCTCAGGTTTTTATACTTACCTTTACGGCTGCTTATTCTACTTTCCATTTTTAACTTCAAGAAAAATCTGCACACCAAAAATACAAGACAAATACCCAAGTAAAATCTAGAAAATAATAAAATAAAATAAAATAAAAATAATTAAATCCTAGTTGAAAATTAAACCTAAAAAAATAATCTAAAACCCTAACCTAAAAACAAATCCGCGTCGGCGGTGCCAAAAATGTATATGGTTGTAACAGTGTTAAATAGAATTCGTTCACTTGGACTTGTTGAGGTTTGATTTTACACCTAATTCTAATTAAAGCTAGAAAATAAATAAAAGATGATATCAATATTAAGGATTGTTGGGACTCAGGATTTCACCATTTATCATATTAAGTGATTCATACATTATTTCTGAATAATCATAGCTGAAATTATCAACTCTGATTCTTTGTCTCAAGTAGATTTCTAAACTATTAAATGTAAATCATAAGCATGATGCATCAAAAGCTCTAAGTCTAATCATACATCATCAAACAAAATAACAATTACTTAAGAAAAATCATAAATCGATTAAAATCAATGCAAATAGTTATAGTATTAATCATAGTTACCACTTAATAATGAAATATGACTTCCTCCGTTGTCCCAGAGGTAGGATTTAGCTCATCACTACAAAAAGAAAAAAAGAAAAAAAAACTTGAATAAAAAACCTAGAAACTACTGTTGGTGTCGGCCTCCGGCCCTCCCCTTTTGATCTTCTAACACCCTATTTATACACACCAAGTCATATCTTCTCAAATATCTCCTTCCATAACTCCAAATGACTTTTTTAATGAAAATATCTTGGGAATAATTTCTTTCTCTATTTATCAGGCAACTTCTTTTATTTGATAGAATCAAATCTTCGGATATTATCTTTTTTATTACAAAAATTTCTTCTTTATTTTTAAATAAAACCCCAGATTTTCTTTCCTTTTTTAATAAGCAAGAAGATATATTTGTCTTAAATCTTGAAAATCTCCCATAAAATTCCGATGAAGAAGAAGGGGTTGCCCTTAATCCAAAATATGGGTGTTGTTAACCACTTGGTGCCCCTATCAAAAGTTGGGGTGCCCTTAGTAAATTTAGTGGGTGCCTTTAACACTTTCCAGAACCAATTTTCCCAAAAATACCTGTACACACATAGAACACCATAATAAGTACAAAAATGAGTACTTACAATATATAAAATTGAAACAAATCAGACACAAAAATTTGTCCATCAAAACTCAAACTCAACTTTCTTATAAACCTTTAAAGAATCAAGCCAAGAAAATGAAGAAACAAATGCTCAAATAGTCAGGTATACCCCTAACTTAACTCCAATTACAAATTTGTTGCTTTTAATCGCTTAAGTACATAAATTTTTTATTAATTTTTTACATTTTTCATACCAAATTTCCAGTCGTAACCCATTATACGGATGAGCACTCATGAACTTCAAGTCCTAGACTAGATCTTACGGTTAAGAAATCATAAACTCTTAGTCGTAGATGTTGGTTACGACTAGGTCCGCAAGTGAATTTGTCATCTGTAGGTGCATGAGTATATTAGATGTTACTTAATGCAGTATTTCTTCAGCTAGGTTACCTGGCCATACGTAGGTTGTTATTCTTTACGTCTGGGTATCTAGCCGTATGCTGATTTCATAGTCGTATACGGTTAGCGTTTAGAAGTATCGACCTAGCCCTAGTGGACCTTTTACCGGTTTACGGCTGGGTAAGCTAGCAGTATGTGTATTCCAGATTCACATAGGCTGATTATAGAGTAATCTACCTAGCCGTATGTAGTTTCCAGATTCCTCTACGACTGGTTATAGAGTAACATACTTAGTCGTATATGTGTTTTTTTTATATGTAATTTTGAACTAATGTTGTGTTATACTTTCAATTTTATAGATCGAGCCTATACCTGAACCAATGGATGATAGAAAACAACTATCGGCATTTTTTCCAAGGATACAAGTAATCACTATGCCAACGAATTTGTATGGGAAGATATCAATGATGCAAATAAGTGGGATCAAAAACAAGGGTTGAAAAAGATGTGAATAATAGTCCAGAATAATCAAGTAAACTCACCAGCTTTCAAATGGTTTACGGGTCTAGTGGGACATACAAGAGTTATCAAAGAAAGGGCTATGAGTATAAAGCAAAAACCACGAGGAATATACGAGAAAGAAGAATACTTGTCTACAAACAATAACAATAGCCCTTTTAAGCTTCAATTTAAATACAACAAGGATAATAATGTGTGGTTTATCAGTGATGTTGTCTCTGGTCATTATAACCACCTAGTTCCTCATAATTTGATCAACCATTGATCTTTATGTTGCAAAAATCACACCCAACGAAGTGGAGTTAGTAGATGTGTTGAGTCAACGACGCACAAGACCTATTGATATCCTTATCAGTGTGAATGCACTAAACCCAACAAACGTATCTTCCTTGGATAATATATATAACGCAAGGGAGCAATTGAGAATGGAAACATGGAAAAATAGAGAACTTATGCAATAATTATTGTATATAGGGGAGAAGGATAACTACACGATAGTATATAAGAAAGATAATAATGAGGAAGTGATATATCTTATGCTGGCTTATATGGAGTTTGTAACCTTGGAAAGATGCTTTCATCAAATTCTTTTTATGGATTTCACATACAAAACCAACAAGTATAGGCTGCCGATATTGAACTTTTTTGGGCAAACATCTACGAAGTCGCCATTTAGTGTTAGGGTTTGTTTCTTGCATGACGAGACGAAAGAGAGTTATATGTGGGCATTACAAAAAGTAAAGTTATTCTACCAAGAAGGTTTTACTCCTAAGGTGATGATTACGGAAAAAGAACAAGTATTGATGAATTCAATAAAACGTGTTTTCCCTAATGCACGTCATCTTCTTTTCACATTTTATATATGGAATAGTGTCCAAACTAATTGCAAGACCATAATTCCATCACCAAAGAAAACCGAGATGGAGATGATTAAAAAACTATCGGTAGAGAAACAACAATAAGAGATACAAAAGTTTGAGAATGATAACAAAATGGCCAAACAAAAATGGTCTAGTTGCAGCACAGAATGGATTGTGAAGCCTCAAACTATTTTTTTCAGGTTTAGTTAAACCCGATGTTGTACCAAATGGGTTATCTCTTAGTAGTGTTTATATGCACAACTAGTAAATGCCATGGAGGCATAAAATTTAAGCATGTTCTACACGTGTCTTTGAATGACCTATCCAGGGACAATTGAGTAATTTTTATTTGATGATTAAATTCTTAAACAAAAGAAATCGATAGGAAAGGAAGGGGGGCTCGATTTCCCCCTTTCTTCTTCTCCCCTTTCACTTTCTCTTCGACTGAAAATTTGAAAGAACCTGACTGAAATCATGCATGAGTAGGCTTGATAGAGACATGGATACATTAAGATACTTGTGTTGTTGATGTTGGCTGATTCCATAAACTGAGCGAGAACACAGTTCTTTCAAGCTAAGAAAAACAACTAGGAATAGGGATGTTGCTGTCAACTTTTGTGGATGGATGGTTATGGATTGAAACCATGCACAAGTGAACTTAGAGGAGATGCAAATACATTGAGTTGCTGATGTTTTTGTTGTGGGATAGTTTCATAAGTGAGGTAGATGAATTTCTCCTTTATGTTCTTCAATTTGGGAACTTGATTTTTGTTGTGTAAATAGGGTTCAAAATGCTCGAATTAGGGTTCTTCAGTTTAAGATTTGGGGATTTGCATCAAATCTGTTGGTAACGTCTAATTCATGCTAAACTCTTGTATGGGTTTGTTTAGTTTCATCCAGTCCATGTTATACTGAAGAGATTTGCTCACTTCCTCTTTTTTCACTTGTAAAACCCCTAGAAAGTCTGTTCTTATATTATTGATTTCATTAGATCCAGTGGTTGGATTTTGATGAAACTTTTGCATGTAATACTTCATTATGTGATATAGATACTATAAAAATTTCAGGATGATCAGGTCTTTTTTACTACTTCAAACGCTGCATGATCTCTGACTGCGTTTTGCAGGATTGAAACCCTGGACAGCCAACTGTTCATGGGGTTTCTCTTTGTATCTTTATTGAATAAATCTTAAATTTGAGTATGACGTTTATACCTAGGTAACTAACCTACTGTAAAAATTTCAAAACAATTTTATTTTGGGAAGTACCCCAATTAGGCAAAGTTTTTCAGATACGAGTGTACATATTCAGTCTGAAATGTGCATATAAACCCTGTCATAAATTGATATCTAACCGTCACTTTTACTTGAAACTTTATGAAAATTGCCTTACATAGTTGTAAAGGTTTGGTAAAAATTTCAGCATGTTCCTACCAGTTTAAGATATGATTTCGACAGGGACAGTAGGCTGTGTTTGCAGGACTTATTCCTGAATTTATTTTGTATATGGTTGGATCTTGGGCTGTGACTTGAATATATCTGTGAAACATGGTTTAGAATAACATCTCTTAGTATCCTATTAGTTAGGTTGGAAGGACCTAGCAGTATTTGATAATATGTAACTTTACTAAACTGAAATGACAACTAAGGTTAGATTTTAAATACTGCAGAAATGGTAAAGACAGAATTGTACTTGGTCTGTGTTCACTTTGATTACTTTGTTTAGAAT
The DNA here is from genome assembly GCA_023531435.1 of Papaver californicum. Taxonomy (NCBI): domain Eukaryota; kingdom Viridiplantae; phylum Streptophyta; class Magnoliopsida; order Ranunculales; family Papaveraceae; genus Papaver; species Papaver californicum. Next base: position 3,904,219 of record JAJJMC010020031.1, on the reverse strand, counting down.
TCAGTAAAGAGATATAATGGGCCCTTAATTATTTTTGTTGATTGTGCGAGTTCTTAATTTGGTATAGCTAATTTCTTGTTGTTTAAAAATGCGTATGGAATATGGCAATTCTTGTTAAATTATTAGTACGGCGTTGCAATATCTCATCCTTATGATATTGTCGATAAAGTGGAATCAGTTCATTTGATGGATGTAAGCTGTGAATTGGTATTTTGGGAAATATGGATTGTTTTTGGGTACCTTTGGGCTTACCCAAAGAAGTGCTCTACTCATAATTCATTTATGTACACTGTAACTGGAATAAGTTTACTTGGTATCATCAAGTGAGAGATAGTTGCTACTATTATGGGTACGTAGTTCATACTATCTAAACAAAGAATGACGAACTATGGTCATGCTTGATCCCTTTGAGCTACGGAGAGGGTACGTAGGCAACCGCTTTGCGGTTCAGCACAACTGCATGAGGTTGTTCATATCGTCTAAAAGGGGTTGGTTGCTGCTTGGCAGTTCAGACCATCCACTCGGAGATGATTGTAACCTTAGAAGTAAGAGGTAGTTGCAGTTCTGGCTGTTCATACTACCTTGAGAGATGATTGCAACTTCTTCGAGGTTGTTCATATCATCTAATAAGAAATGAAGGAATGATTGTTGGATGCCAATTCATATCACCAAATGAAACTGGGAGATGGTTGTTACCATTTAGAGGCAGTTCATATCATCTGAGAAGAATGGTTGTTGTTTATGATGACAGTTCGTACCATTGATCTGGAAATGATTATTAGCTCTTTGAGTAGTTCATATCATCTGAGATAGATAATTTGTTGAGCTTGACAGAATGCTGTGAGTTTACCTGGCCAAGAGTGGCATCCCATTATTATGGCTACCCGCGGAAGACCGTCTGGGACGGTGGCTGGCATCTGAATGCCCTGACATTAGAGATTGGTCCTCACAGTTGAATAATAAAAACATTTGATGGCATTGATGATCCTAAACTACTGTGAGTTTGTCAGGCCTTTAAGGGCATCCCATTACTATGGCAACCTGCGGAAGACCGTCTGGGATGGTGGCTGATACCCGACTATCCTGGCATTAGAGTTTGGTCCTCACAATAAAACGATGGAGCTTTGACATATTCGATGACCCTTGATGTCAGTATTGTACTTGTCTTCTTATAAAGCAGTTCAAATGAACAGTTGCTTTGAAAGATAAAATATTTAGCGAAGCTGGTAACCAAATTGATAATTTGATAAACATTTGTTTGGTAAAAATCGAATTGGTCCGAAAAATTTAAAAGTATGGTTTCTCGAGTGGCGTATCGGGAAGTTGGAGCTGACCTAATGGACCGAAACCCGACCCATTGAAAATAAAAAAATTCCGGTCTGTCACAGGGATGCTCTTACATGGTCGATCACGGAGGAAGGTTATTAAGAAAATGAGTGTATGGTATTGGAGCATTAATAACTACCCAGAGGTTGTAGAGTATTTGAAAAAACATTTGTTGGATCCCCACAAAGAAAAGTACGTTAATACGTAGGTAAACAAATATAAACACTATGACAACCAAGCGACAAACACGGTGGAGTCATCTCACAACCGATTCAAGAGGAGGCTAAATAGGTGCGATGGTGGATTTCTTATGTTTTTTCAAGCTATGCAAGAGTACTTCCTACGTGATCTTGATAGAATCAAAGGGAATTTTAAATTTAGACGATCTAGAAAACATGTCGATTGTTTGGATGACCAGAGGGATAACTTACTATGTCTCACATTGGGAAATTGAGAAGATTTTGCTCGAAGTGGAGTCATTGAAGACGTCCATTCAGGGGGAAGAGTGTATTTGTCCCAACATGTAGGCTATAGGAATACCATGTTGGAACGTGATATTTATGTACGGAAAAAAGGTGATCTCAATATAAAAAGAGAGAAACTTATAGAAAAAGAAAATAAATAGTATATGTACCACGTTTAAAATTCTCCCCTTCCAATAAGGAGCATCTTTTTATGGGAAGGGTTATTCACCTTCCCCTTTCCCTTATCGAAATATCATATCGCTTCTGGACCCATATTCATCACATAAGGATGACCAAACCCATAAAACCAATCCAGGTAATCGTTCTCGTCTAGTGTTGTTCCATGAAAAGAATCAAACTCAGTCATAATGATTTGGTTGGAGCTTTGAATGCGAGTGTTCCAATGGTCAATCGATGATGCTTGATAAGTGCATAATTCATATGATTCTAGTGTCGAATCCATACTAATATTTGTTATAATTCTTGCATATTACTTTTTATTATGTTTGTTTTCTAGTTTATGTCTCTTATTAGGTGAATCATCCTAAAACGAGTTACAAAGTGCTAAAATGAGCAAGGAATTGAAGTCTACCAATGGAGAAGGGCCAAAGAACAAATTCTACTTATTCAAATCCATTATTTCTTAAAACCACCTTGAAGAGAACGAGACTACAAAGTGAACACAAAAAATGAGGTCGTTTTGAGTTCAAACGAAGAAGTTATGGACAAAACAGCTGAAGCAATAAAAAAATCATCTACAACATAACAGTCAGCATGGTTCCCAACTATGCCGACTGGAACACTTTTTCGGACAGAAAACTTAGACTTTTAAGCCCCAGAGTCGGCACGGTTCATTGGGAATCGAGCATGACGAATGGCAAGTTTTGGGATAGAGAATTGGAGTTATTTTGGTCCTAGAGTCAGCACGGTTCAAAGAAACTTAGTTCCAATAGTATTTTAAACCCTAGAAGGGGAGGATACTTGAGGGCCAAATATTGAAGGTTATAAGAGAAGGCATCCAAGTCTCAAACAAGATATACCCTACATCTCTTACTACAATCCACATCTTAAACCTAGGGTTTACCCCTTTAGGGGGAAACCATTCTTCTTTGTAATATGAGTAGCTAAACCTTTTGTTGATTAAGGATGAATTTCAATGTTCTAGACGTGAAGCTCCATTAGTTATACAAGTTATTTAGAGTTTTTATCATCTTATCGGTTTTTTTTATTATATCTAAGGTTTATAATTGATTCTTAGATTGTTCAAGTGTACAATTGGATTAATTTGTAGATCATTATAACGCTAGTAGAGAGTTGTCAGATAAGTGTAATAGTCGAACACCTCCTATTCAAGTAGAGAACGCGAGATCTTGCAGAAGGATTATGTGGAGCAATCGTGTGTGAAGAAAACACTAGTAAGCATACCACGCCTATGTGTTTGATGATAGGATCAACCTTAATTCATAAACCCTAATGCATTCGACTGGGTTACACCTTGAGAGATTATTCTTGGTGGGTCAGATGGATAGAATCTGGTAGTCGAGCGTTTCTGTATCCGGTGACACAAGGAGTTTTAGGGATAGCAGAGCTTATTACTATTCTACGGTTGGTGATGAATGATTCTAAAGAAGATAGATAAGTATACTACTCGAGTTAATCTTTGGTAGCGGCGAATGACTCCTTAATCATTTTTTTCTTTCTTATTATCTTTTTTTTTTTGTTAAGTAATCAACCACTCCCCCTTAGTTTTTTTCTTTTATTCTTAGTGTTTAATCTAAATAACATCTCAATTACACAGCTCTATATGGGAACGATCCTTACTATCGCTATACTACTAGTTAATTAGTGAGAAATATATTGAGTAATTTTTTGAACTTACAACACACATCAGTGCTGGGAGATAATTTAATCTCATATTAGTCCCTACAAGGTTGAAGTATGTTTTTTCCACTTTAAAAACTTCATCCTTAACTACTTTCAGGACAATACCAATGTGGCGAAGAGTTCTACGAGGATTGTACATCAGGAACCATGTCGGATGAAAACATTTGTTTGTTGTAGCTCGCCACATCTGAAAATACACGAGAATTGTCTCCATTTGCATCGAGCTTGAGTTAAAGGTCAAACACAACCTCTTTAACTGTCATAGTGTCCAACTTATCCCTCCACTCAACCATTTTACTCTCTTTTTCCTTTTGTTGATTTCTCATGAAGGGGTATCTAAGTCCTATAGGATAATGGGGTTTCTAATGTGGATCTTCAGTAGGACTCAAAAAAGGAAAATGATCGTAAACCTATGACTGTGCAACGGGAAAATTATACATAAAAAGAACACACAAATAAATATAAAAATACAACAAATTTGGAATTGAACCACGTAAATTACCTGGAGAAGACCGACATTCCCTGCAATTTTTATGGCGTTCCATCTCGAAGCTCTGTCAAGGATGTCAAGTAAGAAAAAGATAGTAGCGGTGCCACACGAGTACTATGGTATCTGGTTCTGCTCCAGATTAATACTGAGAGTTTTCAACAAAGACAAATAGCAGGCATTGACCCTGTTTCCCAAAAGATTGGTAAAAAATATAGTGCCAAGAGTGTACAACGAGTAAGTTATAATTGTATGTCTAACTCTTGATTCGTCCATCACCACCAATCTAGCTTTTTCGTTCTCCTTAGATTTCTCAAACTTTTCCCTCAAACAAACCAAATTAATATTTCTTGTCATGGAACCGCTTTTCTTATATTATCATTGTGGCTTACCCTTTGTGCCTTAGGTTTAGCTCCGGAATCTATATCAAACTCTTCTTGGGCTTCAATTGGGCCTCACCCAAGCAATTCTTTAGTCAACACATAAAGCTCTTTAAAATGAATAACATTGTCGAAACCCTCAAGTACAACTTTTCCTTCCACAGGCAGGCCGATTATTTGGAAAGCATCATATGGAATGATAGTCATCTCGCCGAATGGGAGATAAAGTGGTGTTGTTTTAGGGCAGAATCTTTCTCTAAAGTAACACACAGTAACAACGTCAAATTACTTTTGTGTTGCGTAAATTGGAGGACATAATCATGAAGCTTGTACTAAGGTTACCACCACATCGATTTTTGTATGCAACGGTCAAAAACTTGCCTCCTTGTGTTTTAGTGTCGGGTTCACAGTCCATGATCCTACAAAAATCATAAAAAAGTTATACAAAAGAAAAAACATGATAAATAAATTAACAATGACATATATATTCTTAGATTTAAATTTTTACCTCTGCCCAACATACCCTTGCAGCCCATGAAGATTCATAACCAAATAAGACTGACCTATCTCTTGGCTCACCCCAAGGTTTGACATTCTTGTTTTCAGGTAAAAACACCATACCTTCAACAGTTTGTTTTGCTTTATGTGGAGGTGGCTTCTTCTCTTTGTCTTTCAATTTTGGTTCCAAAGGAGCAACCGATGGACCAACATTTGTTTCGGTCCTATTATGCTTCTTGAATTTCATCATTCTCTTGACTTTGTTGTTCAAAAATCATAACTGCACGTTCACACTCTTTCTCTCTTGGTCCACCAGTGACCACTGCTTTGTTCCTTCGGCTTGCATCCAATGGAATCTTGTTACGAGGGGTTAGAGTCCGATCATATCTTGGTTTTACTTCTTGGGTTCTCTTCTTCTTTTCCTTTGTTCGATTCTAAAACTTGTTAAGAACTATGCTCCATACGAATAAAAAATATAAAAAATTCCCCTAAAAAATAAAACTTGGAATTTTTTATGGAATTATGGAACTACATAGGGCTAGGAATCAAGATTACTACCTATCCGTAATACAAAAACTTGGAAATTTCTAGAATTCCATATCCACATACGACTAGGAACCAAACCTCCTAACTAGACGTAAAAACTTCCTACGACTAGGAATTACTTATATCGGCCAGGTCATAGGCTTAGAGTTTGTATTCACTACATATCTTACGTCTAGGTACTGTGTGACAATTTTTATTTTTTTCAGACTCACTAACGACTAGGAATTCATCATTTTCCAGCCGTAAAAACATAAGACTACTAGCCTACGACTGGAAAATGATGAATTTATATCTGTAAATTGACTACTTATGGTTAGGAAATTATGAACTCCTAGCCATATGGAGTGTTTACAGCTAGGAGTTAATCTTTTTCTAGTTGTAAGTACTTCCTGAAACTGAAACTGAATTCTAATTTGATCAATTCTAACCTATTACTGGGTTTGTCGATTCTTACCTAATAGAATTCATGGATGAAATATTATATGGTTGCTGAGGTGTTTAAACTTTTTGATTTATCAATTCATCACTTTCTTCTTGGAGTTCATCATCTTCATCATATGGTGGTTAATTAACTACATGTAATCTTATATGCGGATTTGGATTCTTATCCCTATTGAAAGTCATCGACCACATCTTCTTTAATAGATGGGGTTTAATCGATAATGAATTTTTTTTGAGAATCGCCGATTAATCGTTCGTCGATTGAAGATGAAAACGAGAGGAAGAAATACAGTTAGGTTTTGAAGAAGAAATGAGTAAATATATTTAGGTTTTGTCTTTTTCTTTGTCTAAGATTTAGGTTTAGTTATGGATGAAGGGTAATTTAGATATTTGCTAGAAATATGGTCACCTCCTATCCACATTCTAGGCAAACCCTAGAGGATCCCTTCATGAAAAAAGAGGATCCCCAAAACATGTTTCTTGTTTTAGTTTTCAGTATCCGACGAATTTGAGCAAGGTTTTTTCTGGACCCGCGGCCCAATTCCTATTTTGGACAAAAGAAGCTATATTTGGACTTGTTTTTAGTGTTTCTATGAGACTTCTAAACTGATTTCGACCGTAATTCAAGCATATGATGTTCTACACTTATACATAAGGGACCATTCTAATTGGATTAAAGGATATCATATTTCTTACACAACCAAGGATAGAAGAGAAATTACGTTTTACATTTAATGGTTTTCCCCTTGAGGGGGAAACCGTGATTTTTATTTTTATTTTCCTTCTTCTTCTTTGTAACATGAGTAGGTAGATTTTTGTTGATTAAAGATGAATTCAATATTCAAAGCGTGGAGCTTGGTTAGTTATACAAGTTTATTTGGAGTTTTGATTATCTTGTCACTTGTCTTCATCATGTCTAAGGTTTATGATTGATTACTAGATTATTTAGGTGCGCAATTAAATTAATCTAATGATCATTCTAATGTTAGTAGAGAGTTGAACGATCCGTAATTGCCGAGCATCTCTTACACAAGTATAAAATGTGAGACCTTGCAGAGGGATTTTGTGGAGCAATCACGTATGAAGACAACATCGGTAAGTGAACCGAACGTGTTTAACTGCTGGAATCAACCTAAATTCACAAACCCTAAAGTGTCATCTGGGTTACACCTTTAGAGTGTACATCTTGGTGGCTCACACGGATAAAATCTCGTGACTAAACGTACATGTTGTCTGGTGATACAAGAAATTTTGGGGATAACTAAGCGTACATGTTATTCTATGGTTGATGATGAATGATTATAACGAAAGATAAACATGTATACTGATTGAGTTAATATTTGATAACTGCGAAGAATTTCTTACTCATCATCTTCTTTTTCTTATCCTTGTTATTTACTTTTAATCAATTAATCCTCATTATTAATATTTAATTTTCTTATTGTTTAGCTAATCTAAATTACATATTAATTACACAGCTCCTTATGGGAACGATCCTTACTACTGCTATATTACCAGCTAGTATTAGTGGGAAATATCTAAAGTAATTTGTTGTACTTACAACACACATCACCGAAACCTTCATAACCAAAAATCCAGGGACCGCAAACGATTGCAGGACGATCCAACCAATTTTTTTTTTGTTATGTTGACTAATTTCTATGACAATACATATAATATATAAATTTATTAAGTAATAAGTTTAAAAATATACAATTGATGTTGTAAATGTTTGTTTCTGGTGTTCATAATGTTGTCATTGTTATCATGTAAAATTAGAAAGATGCTTATTTTTAGGAATAATATTTTGCAATATCTAATATACTACACAATTTTTTGATTAATTTTGATAAAACTATTATAATTATCCTCAAAAATATATTAAATTAGTCATCGTATAAATATATAAAAAATATTTTATTTGGAAAATATAAAATAAGTGTTTTGATACATCACTACAGGACACAACACGGTTATTTGTACAATGTGCCCGTATATTGTGTTATCCAAAGTTTTTAGTTAAAAAACATTTCACGACGCAATACACCTTAATCTCTGACATAGCACGACACACCACGCCGTAACACAACATACAACACACTCGGCACATTTTACGCTTCTATATGAGGACCGATACAAAAACAAAAAAAATAATCTTTGCAGGCTATCGCTCAGACATGCATGAACAAAATTATAGCCATGCTTAATCTGGCTTAAGAAATCCCTACGTGGCTATACCTAGGGGTGAGCATATGAACCCAAACCCGCCAATCCGACCCAATCCACCCGCAGTTTTGCGGGTGAACACCCAACCCATTTATGAACGGGTTGGACATGGATGCATTTTTAAAATCCACTAAATAATGGGTTGGGTGCGGGTGTAAGTATATAAATCCATTGGATACCCATGCCCTCTATATTTAAGGGTAAATAGGAAATTTATAAAATACAGAGAGACATATGTGTATTTTACAGGTACTATATAACTTTAAATGTTTTTATTCTTGCCTAATTGTACCGATGATTCAAATTGTCAAGCAGCAATACTGAATATTATGGGCATAAAATTCTACCCGGTGGCCTAAAGCCCAGTACTGACCGCCCTTACCCTTCGAATCCCACGGGTACCTATGGTCCGTTACGGGCTGGTCCGATCTAGCCCATTTAAATAAAATTGGTGGGCAAAGGCCATGAGCTGAATTTCCTTACCCGACCTTTTAGCCTGTCAATATTACCCGACCTAATTTCCCGTTAATACTACCCATTTACTTGGCCTAATTGCTAATTTCCACTTTTCATCTTATGTTAAAAAGTATAATTTATAAAATTATAACATACTGAATAACCAAACTAGCCGCATATTCTTTCGATAAAAATCATTTTACTAAATACACTTAAAAAATCTACGATTTCCTTTTAACATGATTCAATCTTGAGAAAATTTAATTTTTTTTTTATATAATTTTTTTTTTTTTTTTAAATTAATTTTTTTGTTGGGATGATATTATTATAATTTTAATATTGTTATGTTGTAATAATTTAATATATTATTAAATTTTAGTAGTTTTATGTTTAAATTAATTTTTTATTAACATGTTAACTATTTTTATTTTTCCTAATAGAAGCATGAAATCCGTGGATTTATCCACATCCAATCTGCCCACCACCCATCCTTGGATGTTAAATTCACGAGTGATGGATTGGACATGGATGTAAATCTATTACCCACCATTTTGATGGGTTGAATTTGGATGGCACCAAATCCACGGGTTTCACCCGTCGCTCACCCTAGCTATACCAAAAAAAATTATCTAAATAGGTAGTGAATCTTAGCCCACTCAAAGATAAGCCCAGGTAAAATTGTTATTAAGCCCAAGTAGAAAAAAAATAGACAAATATGCATTAAAAAAAATCCAAGCCACTCTTAATCTCGAATTCTAGTTCCACCACTTCCGACGTATTGAGTCTCTTTAGACGTACAGTCGGGCCTGAGGCAGTGCGGCATGTGCGACCGCATAGGGCCCAGCTCTGCCAAGGGCCATTTCCCAGCTAAGTCGACTATATACCACTGCCCATCCCATCGTCAAGCCCATTTTTCTCGTCTTGATATGTTTTCTCCAAAAATGCTTGCTTCTAAAGAAAATAACCCATAACCCGATCAAAAATAAGACATTTGATTTGATCTCCGGTCCACTGAGTCATTTGATTGTTGGTGATATATTATGTGTATTTATATATATATATATATTAAAACATATATTCACTATCTAAATTAGGATTTTTAAACATCACCAATACAATTTTTTTTAAAATTAGCAAACTTATGACATTTTCTTAATATTTTGAAAAATCCAATTGACCATGAGGTTTAAATTCATGATTAAAAATATAATTCGATTTTTAAAAAAATGAAAAATCGTGTTAAGATTCACGATTAAATACTAGACATAGGACATACTCTACAAGAGGCATTGGATTAAATCCTCACTGCAATAATCACAACATTTTCGAGTTTTTCTAGTATATTTTTGTTCTTTTTAGTGCCTATGAATAAAAAAAATTCTTATTTAGTTTTTGTTTATCATTGCTTCTCAAATTATTAGATTTTTTTACCCTAAAACAGGCCCCATGATCAAGTTCGTACAGGACCCTTCTGGACTCAGGATCGGCTCTGTTTAGGGATGCACATCGGGTGGGTCGGGTCGGGTTTGGCCTCACCCGCACCCGACCCGCTACATCTGCGGGTATTTAATTTTCACCCGTACTCGACCCGCCGTAAAACGGGTCGGGTTGGTTCTGACCCGACTTTAAGGCGGGTCGGGTGCGGGTGACCCGCTATCATCCGCCCAGACTAATAATCATGTTCCTGTCATGTTCCTGTCCTGTCCAGTTCATGTCCTGTTCCTGTTCATGTCCCTGTCTCTGTCTTGTTCCTGTTCGTGTTTCTAACCTGTACTCCTGTTCCTGTTCAGTATATTGATCTGTTTTGTATCCTGTATAACAAGATTTCAGTTCATGACTCCAACAGTATATACATATTCTAGATGTCAGAAAACAGATTCGCATTTCAAGCTAAAGCTTCATCATCTAACTAAGTTTACAAGTAGTTCTACCATTGATACTTGAGTACTAACAATAGTTTATGATGGAGCAAGACTAACTTGCCTTCGTTGATGTTTCACCCATCCATTCATAATGCATCCAAATAGATCAAATCACTGCTAAATAGATACCACATAACAATATCAAACTTGGCTATCGAAAATCACTTTATAAACATACAGAGACAAACTCACACGTGCAGTCCAAATACATTATAGCATAAACTTATCCAAAATGCACTATAACAAAAAGTTATCCAACACACTACAACATAAACTTATTAACCTATTCATTTCCTTCAGAACTAACCATATATGCTCACTTGCTGAGTGAAAGATATAGAATCAACATAATAAAGAGTGTAACTCATACTAGATGATGTATGTAAACATATCATTCACGGTGCCTTAGTAAGATACAATCCAAAGGGCTCCATGAGCTAAATTCTATAAAGCTGTGAACGTGATTGAGACTTCAAAGTTATAACTTCATTATCGACAACAGAACCACTGAACTAGTATATGTAACATCCAAACCATTCCAGAGATTATATACTAGGATATATATTTGAGCACGAAAATATGATTATAAGCATGAGAAACATTACTATCACAACTCCTTAAAAACAATGATGTTAAGTATATAGAGGGTGTAATACTTAGCCTGCATTTTAGCACAGAGGTGGCTACAGCCATGATTTTGACTGTTACAGTCAGGGTTGACTAAGTTGTAGTTACCCTACCCCTCATTAATTCCAGCGGTTCTTTGTACCATTAATGAGAATTTTGTTGGGGAAATGCTGCAGGTCCTGAGAAGAAATTGGCACCGAGTATTGCTGGTGCAGCCCTAAGACCTCATACACTGGTCTCAGGATAAAAAGTTCATAACTTTATCAAAGGGATCGAAACGTGTTAAACCCTAAAACCTCATACACTGGTCTAGATCAAGCAACTTACTGCCAGATTGATAAGCATCCAATCCATAGTTACCATTCAAACACTAATCTCATACACAACTATCAATATAAAAGATAAGTCATCAAAATGAACTCAACCCAAGTTTGAGTACTTCAATAACTCAAACTTTGAATTTTTACTTTAATAAACCCTGAATTAACAGAACCCCAAGTCAAAAGTATCATAATCATACTGAATCACAAGATCAAAATAGTCAAATCCTTCACTTACATGATGAAACAGGGTAAAAAACTGAGATTTCTAAATGAAATTCAAGAGGATTTAAGAAGAAACAGAACATTAAAATGAAAACCCACCCAGAGAAACTCAAAAATACCTGAAAAAGAGCAAAATCCTTGAAAGCAAGTGCTTTAATGATGAAGTTCCTTTTCAGTTCCTTTTTCCTGATGCAGAACTCTTACAAGTTATCATTTCAGAAAAGAAAACAGAAGAGTCGATAAAAGAGATAATTGAAAGAAAACAGTCTGTTTAGTTTAGATTCAGAAAAGAGAAAAGATAGAGGACTCGGTCGATGAAGTAGAGAAGAGATAAGGCGGGTGGGCGGGTCGGGTCGGGTGAGAGGAGCTATCACCCGTACTCGACCCGCTAGAAGTCGGGTTTCAAGAAATTAACCCGCACCCGACCCGTTTATTAGCGGGCCGGGTGGGAATCAGATAAATTTGGGCGGGTGCGGATCGGGTTGGCGGGTTGGATCGGGTTTGTGCAGCCCTAGCTCTGTTTAGATATGTAGGTCTCGGTCTTCACTCTTTTACGGTTTTTTCTTCTTTTTCTTTTTTTAAATAGAAAAGCTGATAAATAATAAAACTGTATAGAGAATGAGAAGTTGAGAAGTTCATAAACGAACTCCTCTAAAATTAAAAACACAAAAACAGTTTAAGCTGCTAATCAGCAAACTCAAACAGGAAAAAACAAAGACCTTACAAATTAACAATGACCTTCCAGTACCTTAGTATAATATCTGCATTATAGCCTCCGAACACATCATCAAAAGTGCACCACAATATTTCGCTTAATCAATCGAATTGTTTCATCCTCGTTTTTGCATCTATCTCCATGAAATCATGAATTTCTTTCTTTCTAAACTTCCCAAACTATAGTAGGCTCTCAGCTTCTTAATGTATTTGCAAGTTTATTAAATAACAAAGCACGGTGTTTTTTTTTTGAAGCATATGTGCTTCGTGGTAATGTAGTCACTACATTTGAAGCGAAGACATGCTAAATATTCATATAGTGATGATTGTGTCGGACCCCTAGCTACAACTGTGTAAATAATCGAAGAAGATAAGATGTTGCGGAAAACATACACTCTTTAATCTTTAAGTATGTACTAACACCAGACCCCAGTTAAGAAAATCATCAATAAGATGATACAAAAAAACCAAAGTCTAAAAATAATGAACACTTCAAGTTTACGTTCCCTCTGGTATCATGATCAGAAATGACAGCTGCGTGCAACTGTATGTCCATCATATGCACGCAGCAAGCCTTGGGGAAATGTCCCAATATTTCAGATTTGAGAGAATACCCCATTCTATTAAATTTTTCATCTAACCCGATTAAATTATATTTGTGGGATTATATATATATGAAAAGAAAAAAAAACATCTTTCGGAGTTCATGATTTAGAATTTTAGGTTCAAGGTTTAGGGTTTAATTTTTTTAATTTTTTTTAGTTCTGACCAAATGACCTAGCAGTTAGAAGAATTATATTTTTAAAAAAAAAATAATCTTAAACCATTAATCCTTAAAATAACATGTGTCATAAGGATATATTTGTCTTTTTCTCGTATATGTAATCCTACACATGTGACTTAACTGGATTGGTCGGAAAATCTTACAAAATCTGGAATGTTAAGGCACTTCCCCAACATGGTCTTTTAGTTTGAGGCATTTTACACTTTATCCCAAAAGTATATCACGTATAGGGTTGTTCATGATAACGGGTTTCCACGGAAATCGAACAAACCGTTTAGTAATGGAAGGGTTTTGGTAAAAAAAAAATTGAAAACCGATAGTCACGGTTTCGGTTTTGGTTTGTGCTTAAAATCGAACCGAACTACCATGGAAAACCGAAAATTACTGACTGTTGATATAGATTTTAGTATACTTGATAGATTAAATCTACACCTTCCAATCACCCTCATATATAAACTAAACCTAATTATCATTTCCTATTCTCGGTTTCAAAATATGATTTCACCAGCAGAGAAGAGTGGTGGTTGTAGGCAGAGTTGAGCAAGAAATATAAGATGGATTTGTTAGCAGAGAAGACGTGATGTTTCAATTTTGTGGTAGATGGGAGGATATCGAGATGATTTTGGGGAGGATTTGACAACAATAAGAGCATATTTGGTTGAATTCAGATTCAACCAGAGGTGGATTTGTGTTGTAGAATTACTTTTGTTGTTGGTAATCGAAGAAGAGAAGTGAAGAACACAGCAAGAAAAGAAAGGCATTCACTGCAGTTGAAGAAAATAGGGTTTTGATGGTTGGATGTGTATGAAGAACCGAAAAGAAATTCAAGGGAATGAAGTTGGTTTCTGCTATGGGATGTAACTGAAGTTGAATCTGTGATGGAGGTTATTACTACAACCGAGAAGAATAAATATATTATGGGTTTTTTTTCAATTCGAGATTTCATGATGCAGAGAAATGGGTTGGTGATGTTGTTGGATAAAAGATGTGAAGATGAAGTTTGGGATGAGAATTTGGATGATTGGATAGCTCGTGAAACTGAGACAGAGAACAAGAGAATGGATCCAGCAATACACATATCTACCTTTGGGAGGTATGCAAATCGGAAGTTCGTTACAATGAAATGAAAACAATATTCATGCTTCTGTTCTTAAAATACATGTAATTCTGGCTTGTGTTGTTAGTCATCAATTATAATTTATTTGTGGTGCTTTAGCTCTGAGATTTCATTTGTGCAGTTTAGCAAAGATGAAGGGTATGAGACAATCTTACTTCATTAGTTACCTTTATGGAGGTACCTAAGAAGCCGACAACTCCAGAGGCTATGTGATTTTGCTATTAGATACAGCTGCAAACTGCTTAATTTTGGTATTGTTTTTCACTTTGCTGTTTTCATCCATCTGTTAGTTTTTTTTCATGATCTTAAAGATTATTATTTGGTTACAGGATTATCAGGTACAGGAGATCAGGGTAGGGATGTTCGTTCCTAGAATACATTGTTCTCTACCAGTTATAGTTTCTTCATAGGGTGACATAATGGGGGTGTGCTAGTCTCTGGAAATGCATCCCCCCTATCTCAGCACAATTCTGACTCCTAGGTTTTACCACATACAGTATATACTTGTTCAATCGATGGTAAATGAAAACCTAGTCTTCAACACCATTCGTTTTTGCTGCTCCATTGTTGGAACCACTTTGATAACAAAACCTTGAAGACTCCCAACTTCCTACTAACATTTTCTTCAACTACTAACTTATACCAGTTTCTTCCATCAGTCTAGTCTGGATTTTTACAATAGATGAGATTGTGTTGATGTTGCTTGCGTAAATGAATGATTGTGAACGAATGTTGTAGGAAAGAAGCTTGGAATGTTAGAAATAATAAACAAGTTATGCCCAATTTTCACCAGAAAAGTTATGGAATTTTTTGTTTTTTTTTTGATTTGAAACCGACAAAAATAGTCGGTTAACCGAAACCGGACGGAAAAACCGAAATCGGATAGAACCGTTTAAAAACCGAATCGACGGTTAAAGGTTCGGTTTTGATAAGTATTTTGACAAACCGGCTATACAGGTTTCAGTTTTGGTTTGGCCAGAAACCGAACCGAAACCGGCCATGAACACCCCTAATCACGCATGCATGTCATGAAGGGTTAATTTGTCCGCATTTGGTAGACCTTAATAGGTCTACCTTAAGTGTTTTCGAATTTAATTGGGGGTTGCATGGATTAAAAGGGGTCATGAGTTTTCTTCACATCCATAAGAGATGAAAAAAGGTGTCTAAATATAGTAAAAAGTCTAAATATATTATTTCTAAATCTTTTTTATTTATTTTTAATTTTTAATATATTTGTTTTTGATAAAAAATTGAAAAGATATTTTTTTATCATTATTTATTATTATTTTGAATTTTTTTTTAAAGGAGCCGTCATAATATAATTTATCGACCAAAATGACTTCTTTAAATTTTGAGTTTAAAAAATAGAATCTTCGTGGACTTAAATTTCAACCATAACGACTTTATTTTTTATTTATTTATTGCCAAGAGTCGTCATGGTTAAAATTTAAGATCATATGATGATTATTCTTTTCTATTTTCTTTAGTTAAAATTTAAAGGAGTCATTATGGTCGATAAATCACGAACACGATAATTTTTAGAATTTTAAAACATAAATTAGCCATGAAAAATCGTCATGCTTTAAGTTTATATACCATGATAATTTAAAAGAGTTGTCGTAATTAGAAATTTATAAACCATGATAAAAATATTCAATGTTTATTAATTCAATGAAAAATCCCCGTGGTCGTAATTTAGTATGACGATTTTTCATGTAAATATATAAAAAGAAATTAAAAAATTAATCCAAATTAGAAAAGAGTAACTCTAATTCAATAGGATTAAGCCTAATTACATAAGTGTATTTTTACCATTAATACAAATATTTGACTAAGTGGTTTTTAATTTTACTTCAAAATAATCTTATTTTGTCTTATGTGAAAACCCCTTTTAATCCATGCAGTCCCATTTAAATTAGGTTAATTAATCTCCCACAAAAATGACCAACAAAATTCATTTACAATAGGTCAAATGTTAGGAAAAATGGGAGATACAAACCCGGATTTCTCAAGGAATTAAATTAAAAAAGATTAACAAATTAAAAAATGTTAATTTGACAAATAAGTTTTTCTTGAAAATAATAATAATAATAATATAATAATAATAATAATATAATTAAGATAATAATAACAATAATAATAAAGTTAAGCTTATCTTGACCTAAACATTTTGGGGAGGTAGGCCCCGATAAACCTTAAAAGTGGAAGAAATTAACTTCTCACTTTAATATAACCTTATTCCCTATTGATGGTAAGTTTTTGACGAAGGAAAAAATTGTAATACTGCTTTAGCCTAGCTGCAGAAGTATGAAATAAATATATATAAATCTCTGATCAAGCATCAGAATTATAAATAATACTCTTATCCCACATTCTGCAAGAAAATCGAGAAGGGATATTCAGCTCCTGGCTAAATTAGCCCTGTAGCTCCTTTACATATGTGTACTATGAAAATTTCAGAGTTATACTCAACTAAATCCTCTTCATTCCATGTGCACCCATGCAGACTATTTGTGTAAGACATAATATACTGATTATACAAAATCGTGAACATTCAGAATAGAGGCTATGCCATATCTGAATGAAAACGCTAATTAGATGCATGACATCTAATTGTAGAGTCGCATCAAGCATTGTCTCAAGTTGCAAACTTCCACAGCTGAATCTCTTGAAAATGTTCTGTATGCACTGCATAAAAGTTACGCATAAATGCTAACAATTAAATCTCACAAGACTGAGAAACCCTAAATAGGTCATAGTTATGGTCACGACATTAATGAACGCCAAAGGTAGCGGCGTAAAGGATATAACCATGGTACTAGCAACTGCCAGCCTTAGCAAGTCCTAGCCACATTCTCAACACAAATGAGTAGCATACACTTGTGCCAAAGGCCAAAAAAAACCAACAAAGGCCAAATAAAAAGGCAACAAAAGCCAAAAAGTCAGCAAAGCCAACATACTTACGCGCCAAACATGACCTAGCGGTGCTAGCGCTAGCATCAACGCCAACAGCGCTGCTAGCCTAGTAGCGCTAGCTTTCCCCTCTTCCTACTTTCATGCATTTTTCTACCATTGTTTGTGCTAGCATCATTCTCACAAGCTCATTAATACCACTATCTTACTTACATGCTTTGAGTCCATGACTCCATTAATTCCTAGGAGAAATCAAATTATATTACATGGGGGGATTATTCATGGGGTTATGGTCTGGTGGCTACAACAACATGTGGCGTCGCAAACACCCCATGATCTGAAAGTTATAAAAGTAGTGGTGACGGTTGTATAAGTTGAGGAGATAATGGGATAGTGGTTTCCCAAAAACTTCCAAGCATAATGGGTGGTTAAACCGTTACTACCACAATTTCCATATCTCCATCTCTTCACTACCTCCACTACTTACAAGAAAATCGTGTGTTCTCAAACTATTATAAATAGGCTGCTTAGCCCATTTAGAAAACACAACAAGCTTATCATTATCTAAATATCTGTTATTTTCTCAATAGTTCAACATCTCTACACACAATCAACACACAAAATTCCTTCAAATTTCTTTGCTTCCCTCCCCTAAGTTAAACTCATGTTCTCTCCTTGTGACAGAAGCAGGGCGGAAAGGCTACTACCGTGGTTTAGGCTTGCCATGTATGATTTTGATTTCCGAATCTAAAGAAAGTACTTCTACAGTACATTGTTTTGCCTAGAATCAATTTTTAGGTACTAACAATTGGCGACCACAGTAGGAGATCAATTTCTCGGTCACGAATCCAATTCTTCAATCGTCTGAAAATCAATTATTCAATTACCCAAAAATGGTGGATATTAGGTCAGGTTCATCAACCAATCCCAATTCAGGTTCAAAAACCACTACTAACTTCGGCAACACCAATGGTGGAACTCCAAAAATCATTATTCAAAATACCACAACTGAAAATACCAACACCCCTCTCCGTACCACGGAAACTCAAGTAGCCATGCCATTACCCAGAAGGAAGTTCTTATCTTTCTTAAGATTTTAACGGAGCAATTGTCATCGGAGCAGCGTCATCGTCAAATGGAAAAAGATAAGAACACAACTGCCGCCGGCGCCAACACGTCAAGAGCTAACGCCCAAGCAGATGAAGAAGTACAGGTCATCACCGACCGTGTATCAGAGAGGAGTCAACAATAATAAAACTTTGTCACTCGTAAAGACCTGGAAAGACTCCTCCGAAACTGTGGAAAGGAAGATTCATCTTCATTCCATCAAAATCAACCCCCTTACCCAACTGAAATCTAGAGGATTGCACTGCAAAACGGATATTCGTCTTCTCCATTCTTATTGTATGATGGCACCGGGAACGCTCGAGTATATGTCTCTCGATTCTTGGAATCATTAGGAGTACATGGATATAACCAAGTGTTGCGGGTCAAGGAATTCTCCAAATCTCTTACGGGAAGAGCTTATACTTGGTATAACATTCTCTTCCCCAACAACATCTCTAGTTGGTCTCAGATGGTCAGTGATTTTTACAAAAAATATTTCTTTGTCTTGAGGAAATCACTCTTTCGGACATGGGAAGAATGTTTCAGAAGAACAACAAGCACCCCAACGAATACGTAAAGAGGTTCAGAATACAATATCCCGACTGCCATGACCAGAGAGTAATTGAGCAACATTTGGTGGAACTTTGCATTAATGGTATGATTCCTGTTTATCGTGACTTATTAGAAAATTTACAATTTGAAACCTTCTCTAAGCTACATGAGGCCGTCAAAGGATTAGGAACAGGAGCTACAGCCTTGTTGGAAAGAACGAGGCCTACCAGAGAAGAAATTCATGGAGACACCCGTGGAAATAGACGTCTGGTGAACAAAAAACATTCTACCCAATATTCCACAAGTGTTGTTACTGAGGAAGGGGGGAAGAGAAAGGAAGTTTCTCAATCAACGTCGTAGACTAAGCGCTCCGCGTCGTCTCCAGCAACATCTCCAACATCAACTCAAGGACAAGGCTCAGCCCAGACTCTGCGTCAGTCAAGACAAACCAAGATGGATCTGACAATCCCATATTCCCCCTTTCCCAGGGAGGAGGTCCCCGAAATACTGGAATTATGTGTACAAAATGGGGCTATCAAGCTACCACTTGTGTGACATCCATCCACCGAAGAAGAAATGTCAAACCCAAAATATTGTCACTTCCACAGATTTGTCAACCATCCCACCAGCGAATGCAATGGTTTAAGGCGTATATTCAGAGAAAAGATCGACTTAGGAGAGATATGCCTGGGAACTGAAGGCGTCCACAAAAATCCCCTCATAGTTAAGAGCTTCACTCTCTCTAGGGACTCATTCAACAAAACTTTCCAATCCATGGTGAAGTGCATATGTGAACTTCTTTACTTGTCAAACGTGCAAAGAAAATATATTTTTTACCGTCCTCAATCGTGTCGTGTCGGGTAAGCGTCTACTCTACAACAAAAGTGATAATGTGTATCCCAAGTCCGCTTCATACGTGGTCATCCAACACAATAATAAGCCTAGTTGGGGACTTCTCACTACTGCTTTTTCTCAAGGATACCGAGTTCGAGCAAACACTGATCGATGCAGGCACCAACGTCAATATTATCACTATCAAGACTCTGAGATCTACGGGAATTTCCAGGCACGAAGCTACACACTCGCCGAATGCAATCAATAATTCTGAAAGGAAGTCCAGGAGTGCTTATGGCTACAACACTCTTGAGGTGAAAACAGGTGACACCCGAACACATGCCAAGTTTCACATTGTAAAAGATGATCCAAGTTATGACATGATTCTGGGACGCCCATGGGTTTATAACAACAAGATGGAAGTGGGTGTATCTCCTTTATCGGGCCCAATACCTCCAAGACTCTCAAACAAACCGGCAAATCCCGAAGATTCCCTATCAGATGAGTTTCGTCACACAATGAATATGGATGTGAAGCAATTGCCAAAAGAGGACATGGTGTCATATGTTCGAAGGTTTTGCACACAAGTAAGTCACATCCAACCAACTCCTTTGCAACCATCAATCCCACGTCCCATCAAAGCTTGGGGACTTTACTCGGATATCAACCCTACTCTGACTCGATGATGTGAATGGGAAGTTGATCTTTTTCAAAATTTTATCAAATGAGTATGGATTGTATCTACTGGAGATTAAAAAATTAGTAATTGGTTATTCAGAAGACATGTCATGAAGTTGAGGGGCCTGAACCCAATGCCTTCCATGTTGGAGATATGGTGAAGAAGATAACAACCTCTCCTGAAGAACATCCGTATGTTATCACCGAAACCTTAATCGACGGTTAATACAAGCTCGTCAATACTGACAAGTCATAAGGGGTGGTCATACATGGAAAGTGGATGACAGCTCACAACGCTTAAATCATTCTACCACTGCTTCACAATATTTCCCTGTTTTACGTATTATTTGTAATTCCTCAAAAATGTTTGCAATATCTTGCATTCATGCTTAGGATTTCAATTTATTAATCAAGCAAAAAAGTATTGTTTTATTTCAAAAAAATATCCTTGAAAATCATTCAGAAATCTCTACCTACTCAAAGTCCCAAAATAAAACCACAAAAAAGCCATATGTCTCAAAAACCTATAAAACTTAGAAAAATCTAGAAAAACTCCTTGAAAACTGGCTCAGCACCTTCAGCGTATGCCTTCTCCATTTTCTCAAGCGCCTCAGTTGCAAGCTTCAACTCTCGAGAAAGCCTATCAACTTCACGTTTAGCCTTGGAAACTGTCTCCAAGTTATAAGATACGCCTCCTTTCTGAGAATGCTTTTTAATAGCTTCCAAGTGACGGCGAAGCCATTTGACATTAATCTCGTCCCTTTCAACCTCCTCCAAGGCATCCTTCCATTCTTGAAGAACTATTTTAGATACTTCTCTACATGGAAGAGCAATCATCTCATTTACAGTTGGCAGCAACACAAACACATTCCTCTCCAGAGTAGGATAGTTTTTAGGATTACCAACGAAGAAATTGCCAAACTTCTTCCATATCTTGGTATACATCTCAGAAGGGGAGGACGGGACAGTGAATCCCCCAATGCACACATGTTTGTATCGAATTATATCAAACTTGAAGTCGAAGTTAACTCCAGCGTTCGGATGCTCAATCGGAACAATCTCCATCACATCATTCTATACAATAGCACCACTTGAAGTAATTTCTTCAACATTTATGTCAAGAGGGGATTGCTCATGATTTTGAGTTGTAAAAGACATATAAAAGCATCATGGTTCATGGTAATCTCCAATCCTTCATCTACAAGTTTGTCTCTCTGTTTCGGTTCATACCCCCTAAAAACAGAGATGTTATAGAAATAATGAGTTAAAATATCTCAAGCACATGTCATGAAATGCATAAAATATGTTCATTAGCAACCTAAACATTCATTACAAAGTGTTTCGGGTCATGGCATATGGTTTAGAAATATTATGGGTCGTTTTGCAAAAATACCGTCAGAAATGTTTTTTCACCGCCCTCCATAAGAACTGAAACTGGCGCAAATTGGTAAGGAATTTGAGGGAGAGCTATATAAAGAATGATTCATACAGATGTCTACTGCATCATGATAAAAAGGGCACGCCAATCGAATAAACGAGCTATAAAGAGCGGCCAAAACGCTCGACTACACGACAACTGAAAATCTACAGAATTCTGTCTGAAAAAGTTATGGACTCTCGGTGTCAGGTATTTTTCACCTATTAAATGAACTCCAAATCCATAAAAAAAAAATTAAAAAGTTATCTCTTTCTGTTTTCTAAAGAATGAGAGGTCAACCATATCATTCCGAATTCAGACGAAAATTCTACGTCCGTAACGGTAAGAAGATTTGAATCTGATTTTTTCTGACAGTGAAAAATATTAAAGTCTTTCATGAAATCATGTATGATTCTACACAATGGGTGGTTTAAGAGCTATAACCATATCATTATGATTCTAAAACAATAGAGCAAACTTACTTAGAGCTGTGACAAGCCATCGAAAGCAGAAGGTATCTCATAATACAATTCTCCATAAAGTTCTTCGTTCTCAGCTCTGGATTCTTCAATTTCTTCAGTCTCGAACGAATCTTCAGGTCCATTATCATCTCCTCAGTACTTCCAACAACAACGTTGCTTTCCAATAATAGGGTATCCATGTTGCCAGGCATCTACGAATGACGATTGTTCAAAAGATTATGTGACTTGGTGATATTCAAAAGAAAGTTTACTTAGAACATAAGGAACAGAAACGCCAAGAACAGCTGGAACACCAAACTTGAAAGGTTAAATATTCAAGTCACCTTGACGAGTTACTCCCCCAGACTATGCAAAGATACTTGTCATGAGAAGATACAAATTTATTTCATACAGAAAGGAAAAGTAAGAGGAAACACAATACACTTACCTTCTTCCAAGGACATTACTAACCTTGATATTTTATCTCCATACTGAGGAGTGAAAATCGCCATAATATCATATACAAAGTAATTTGGGAGCCAAAACTGCAAGAAATCAAACATTTAATTGCTGAGTGAAGGATGATGATAAAACAGAGAATGATTTCAAATACCTGTGTCAATATGACGATCGAATCACGTCTTTCTCCAGAAGTAATTTTCAAATTCGGCCGAGCTACTAACTCTTTGTCAGAAGGCTCATCGCGTACACTATAAGGCTCACTAGTCATGAATTCCTTGAGAAGGGTAAGTTGTGCATTCCGAGCCGCCCTATCAATGTTATAACTCTATATGACGTACTTGTCGGAGCGGACAACAAGAATATATCCTGAAGTGCAACTGTTCATGAAAATGGCCTTACCAACTGTAGCAATATTACCCTTATCACTTGGATCAGAGCGTATGACAATATCAGAGATCTCAGCAAAAGTCTCTGGTGGAATCACATGTGGAAGCCTCGAACCCCAAGGTATGAAATTCACCTTCTTCTCATTGTCCATTAAACCACTAAGACTAACAGAAGAAGGTTTCTTCCTACTCCAACGGAGTTTTCTAGCATACTTTATCTCCGCACTTGGATAAAAAGGCTTGGTCTTTGGCCCATATTCGGGAAAATGTTCCCATAGCCAGGCTTGCATAAACATAACAGGGATAAAAGACTCTACCTTGGCATGACCATTAGAAATCCTCATGTCACGAATGAAAGTATCCAAATGAGAGTATAAAGAGCCTAGAAAAAAATTACCAAGAAGAAGAGTCTTTCCACCACCAAGCACAACAACAAGTGGAACAAGTGAAGGCCTTAATTGACCTTCAGGAGAATCTTCGAACACATCTTTGGATATCCAAAGTATAAGGAATGCAGCGAGGCATAAAAAATTGTCAACAACGAGGCCATCAACACTTGTACTTCTGTTCCACCAGTAGTCAGCCCAAGCCGAATAATTCTTGTTATTACAACGGTAAGATTTTTGTAAATCTTATATTTTCTGAACAAGGATGACGCCACATTTCTTCTCCTCCTCAGACCATTCAAGTGGAATAATACCAACAACGAGAAGTAGCAGCAAGACTGCCACGTCCTCTAAGGTGATCGTTAACTCACCCCAAGTACATGCTTCTGAATGAGCCGGGCCGCAACAACGAGAAGCGAATGCAAGCATACCCTTTGTGTCCTTATTAATTCTCAAAGTCTCAGACACTCGCACAACATGAAGTATCTTAGCCTTTTCTAGAATAAGCTTCACTTGAGGATTCTTCAGCATGACTTTAGCCCATCATGTCCATTCAAACAAAGGAATTTGGAACGTCTTAAAATCAACAAATGAATACATGTATTCTCTTCTTTGCAAACAATACCTGACAAGAGCTCATGGATAAATACCTTGAGGCTGATGAGCGTTATTGATACTCGGAATAAAATTGCCAACATAACCAGGGCCAGGAGCCTCTTGAACGACACCATCAAAGAATTTATCATAAATGTCGCGCATATCGTCTAGAAAAGTAATATCAGAATTTTAGTTTCCGCCACGACTAGAAGCAGTGGTAGCATTATCTTCATGATCCTTAGACATCTACAATGGGTTCGAATAACGTCTACGTCGATATTAAATAATCATGCACAAGGTTTGGTTCTATTTTATGTATATACATTACTGATATGCAAATACATGCTTATATATATAAATTAAAACCGGAATCGAGATAATTACTATAAACCTCAGCATACCTGGTTAAAGCTTAAAAACACTCCAGTGAAGCCAACGAAGAATTATCACAATCAGAGACAACAATTGTGGAACTGGAGTTCACCTGCAAGAAGTTGTCAAGAGAAGATTTGTATCAAGTCAATGGCGTGCTTGTGCAATGAAGCAAGCAATAATGATTGAAAGGGTGAGCAAACACTCACGTTAAAAGAAAATGTGTAAGTATTAACTCACGCAAAAACACAAAAAAAACCTTACCTGAAGTCGGCTGGAAATTATCCAGAATGTTGTCGGCATTGATCCGACGGTGAGGAGCTCCGATGAAGATGTCCTCTGTTGTTCAGACGTGAAAGAGAGAGGAAATGAAGGTGTTGGCGGTGATGGAGAGAGAAGATAAAAAATAATAAGGGTTTACTCCCTTTTATAGTAATTGGTTTCCAAATTCAAGTCAAACAAGAGTTTCCTCTTTGAAGCAATGGTTCCGTGCTATACACAGGTCAGTTTGGTCTCTCCATCATACAAATCATCCACGCTTCGCTAGTCTATGCTCTTCAGATGATGCTATATCATCCTTCAACTACTGCTCCTTCAGCGATTATTCGAGTCATCGAAATGCCATCAAATCAGAACTTATGGTAATTTTCAACAACTAAGCTTGTTGATTTATTTTTCTAATATCAGTAAAAGAAAAATCACCATATAGTGTTTACCACGAAACACATTATTGTTCCGCGCTAAGCAGGGGACTTAATGTTGATGGTGAGTTTTTGACGAAGGAGAAAATTGTAATATTATTTTTTCCTAGCTGCAGATGCATGAAATAAATATATATAAATCTCTGATCAAGCATGAGAATTATGAATAATACTCTTATCCCACATTCTGCAAGAAAATCGAGAAGGGATATTCAGCTCCTGGCTAAATTAGCCCTGTAGCTCCTTTACATATATGTGCACTATGAAAATTTCAGAGCTATACTCAACTAAATCCTCTTTATTTCATGTGCACCCATGCGTACTATTTGTATAAGACACAATATACTGATTATACAAAATCGTGAACATTCAGAATAGAGGCTATGCCATATCTGAATGAAAACGTTAATTAGATGCATAACATCTAATTGCAGAGTCGCATCAAACATTGTCTCAAGTTGCAAAATTCCACAGCTGAATCTCTTGAAATTGTTATGTATGCATTGCATAAAAGTTAAGCATAAATGCTAACAATTAAATATCACAAGACTGAGAAACCCTAAATAGGCCATAGTTATGGTCACGACATGAATGCCAAAGCTTGCGGCGCATAGGCAATAACCAGGGTACTAGCAAGTGTTAGCCTTAGCAAGTCCTAGCCACATTCTCAACACAAATGAGTAGCATACACCTGTGCCAAAGGCAAAAAAATGCCAAAAAATGCCAAAAAGTCAGCAAAGCCAACATACTCACGTGCCAAACAGGCCCTAGCGGTGCTAGCGCTAGCTTTCCCCTCTTCCTACTTTCGTGCATTTTTTTTACCCTTGTTTGTGCTAGCATCATCCTCACAAGCTCATTAATAGCAATATCTTACTTATATGTTTTGAGTCCATGACTCCACTAATTCCTAGGAGAAATCAAATTATATTACATGGGGGATTATTAATGGGTTTTGGTCTGGTGGTTACAACAACATTTTGCGTAGCAAACACCCCATGATCTAAAAGTTACAAAAGTAGTGATGATGGTTGTAGAAGTTGAGGAGATAATGGGATAATAGTTTTCCAAAAACTTCCAATCATAATGGGCGGTTAAACCATACTCCCATAATTTTTATCTCTCCATCTCTTCACTGCCTCCACTACTTACAAGGAAATCGTGTGTTCTCAAACTATTATAAATAGGCTGCTTATTCCATTCAGAAAACACAACAAGCTTATCATTCTCTCAATCTCTGTTATTTTCTCAATAGTTCAACATCTCTGCACACAATCAACAGACAAAATTCCTTCAACTTTGTTTGCTTATCTCCCCTAAGATCAACCCATTTTCTCTCCTTGTGACTGAAGCAGCGCGGAACGGCTACCATCGTGGTTTAGGTTTGCCCTGCACAATTTTGATTTCCGAATCTAAAGAAAGTACTTCTACAGTATATTGTTTTTCCTAAAATTAATTATTGGTACTAACATTCCCCAAATAACCTTAAAAATGAAAGAAACTAAACTTCTTTAATCTAACCTTAGTCCAACCTTACGATCCCAGTTAACCAACAACTACCGCAAAAAGGTTACGGTGGTACCTAGTCACCTGTATATCCCCATAGTTATTTTGTTGGAAAATTTACAATACAAAGAATAAAGGTAAAACTGGAAAAACATTTTCCGATAACATGTGATATAACTACGATACCACAATAAAGCTTTAAATATTATCATATTACCAAATTACATTTACGCCCTCATGATTATTTATGCACCTTAATAGAAAAAAAAAGTGAATGTTTGTGAAAATATATATTCCCTCCAGCCCATTTTGTTTTTTTGCATTGATAAAGTCAAAAATCTAAGGAGACTAGAGGATTTACCTGAACTACCCCAAACAAATGTCTTATTATTGGCAATATCAAAAAATAAGATATACAAAATAAACATCCTCACTTTGAATATAAAAGAATAAAAAGAGAACGAAAGATATTTTTCTTTTGGAAACTTCTTAAAAGAAAATGATATCGAGGACGAACAAATTAGGACAAATGGAGTAGAATTTTATGGAAATACAAAGAATGGGGCAATATCAGAAAAACCGCCTCAGCTAAATTATGATTATGTCCTTATATTTATACAAACTTTCAATCAAATATGATAGCAAGGGTAGAATAGTAAGAAAATGTCCATCTTCAGCTAATAGGTGATCATTTTATATAATATACTAGTAGGTATGGACGTGGCCACTACACCAATTGGGTTATGAGGGGGTATTTTTTTTTCCAGTGACTGTTATTTTTACCAATCTTGAACGAATATAAACGTTGCTTATCCAAAAGCACATATCGATATGTCGTGGAATTGTAGGGGCAGGGCCGACTCTAAGATTTTGGTGCCCCGAAGTAAAGTTAAAATTGTTACCCATTGATATTGCAACTCCATAAACTAGTCAGTGATTACAATTTTGAATCAATTTGCATAACCATATATCTTTCGATTGCTAACGTAGTCAATTCAATTAGTATGTCATATCTACAATAATAATAAAAAAACACAGTAAACTACATCTACAAGTCATAAAACATTGATAAACAAACAAAATAAATAAACAACCAAAGTTAAGATTTAGGATATAATTTGAAGTTTTTCATTAAATTGGGGATTCAAACCAGTGTTTGTACAAACACAAAATCAATAAATCACAAACACTCGAACATTTAAATTTGATTAAATTGGAGATGTGAAATTAATTTGTGGCCTAAAATACAATTTGGGGAAATTAGTATATCATGGTTGGAGATTCGTAAAACTCAAGAAAATAACAGACTAACCAGAAAAATAAATCATGACTTATCAATTGGAAAAAGAAAATTACACCCTTAATCTCCCATTCAAGAAGGTTAGAAAAGCGGAAGCGAGAAAAAGGAACAAGTGTAGAGAAGAGTCGGGGGAAAGAGAATATTTTTGGAATTTAACATATTTGATTTTAGACCAGACAACTCATTAGATCATTATCATTTACCCCTTTATATTATAAGAGACTGACCCATCATTTACATATAATTGCAGATTAAACTACTTTTTTTCTTTTTTTCACGCAATAACCCTTGTGCAAATTAATTGTTTTGGTGCCCCTAAGGTTGTGTTGCCCCGAAGCAAGGATTTACTCACCTTTCCTCAGGGCCAGCCTTGTGTATGGAGTAGGTGTGTCTCATAGTAAAAAAGATAAAAATGTAATTAGGTCGGATCCTTGCATTCCTAATATATTCATCAGCGTAGTTGTTCGTCATATGTTACAACTGATATAAGTGTTGCTAACAATTTACATATTTACCCTCAATTTTTTTTCTTCGTTTTTCGTGGAAGTGTTTTGATAAAAAGGACCTAACAGTGCCTTTGCATGATAATAGTAAAGATTATATAATAAAAATTTTAATAAATATATTTTTTATTTTCTTTAATAAATAGTTGCTCAAAACACAAAACACTTGTTGGAGAATCTTTTATTAGTTTTATGTGACCAACTTTCTATTTCACCAGGAATCTTGAGTAGGGCATCTATATCAATGCCTCAGGGATTCATCCATGAGTTTCTTTATTGATGACTAGGTCTCTTCGCAAGATAAAAAAACATCTCAAGGACTGGCCACTTCCTGGTATTTTGGTGTTCTTGTTTATCTCCATATTTGTATTGTTATATTGGTAATTGGTAGCTTGGTACTGTACTATTAAGATAAGGGAGGAGTCAGGCTTCGAAAATCGAGTGATCATGGTATTGTATATAGTTCTTAGATTGTAATATGTGGTTTCTCTTGCTCATTGCTTGTCGTTTACTTTTTTTATATGTGGTTCTTACTAACATGTCATTCTTAAATGTTGTCCCTTAAGGTTTTGGTGATGTGCAATACGGGGATTATAACGTTTTAGCTGTGCATCCTCCCTCCTAGACCAAGAGGACCGTAACTTTGCTATTTTCTCTCTAATTCGCTTAATTTTGAAAATTTGGTGATTCATAATTGGTATGGTTCCGGTTAAAGTAGCACGCATTGAATTTTATAAACTATGGTTCTGACTTACATGTTATTTTTCAATGTGGGTTCTTAAAGTTCTGGTGATATGCAAAATGGGGCTCACAACACTTTAGTTGTGCCTCCTCCTATAAAACCAAGATGCCCGTGGCTTTGATCTTTTGTCTCTAATTCTCTTAATTTAAAAAATTTGGTGATTCATAACTAGTATGGTACGAGGGAAGTATTCAATACCTAGGTCTGTCTATGAGAGAATTGCTCTCCAAGTCGATTTATGATTCTATTCTTAGTGTCAGCGCCATCCCTATATGGCTATTATTCAAATGTTGGCCAAAACAACGAGAAAAATATGGCATTGAGAAGACGAAGTTAAGAAACTAAAAGAGGACCATGTTGTTATGCATAACAACATACAAGAAGAACGTCCTTCATATTGATAAAACTGTAGAGGAAATGAAAAAGGCCAAGAGGAATCATAGAAAAAATAGATGCTCTATTGATACTACTGACTAGTATTGATACTACTGACTAGTGGGGCACATATGGACATATCGATAAATATTTTTATTTTTATCATTGTACTGTCCACATCCATAAGCTTTCTTAATTGTATTTTGTTTTGTAGGCCGGCGCCCCTCCCATAACAACTATAAAATTATGATTTTGCTCGATACATCTGAGTCTACATCCATAAGCTTTTTTAATATTTTGTTTTGTAGGCCGGCGCCCCCCATAACAACAACTATAAAATTATGATTTTGCTAGATACATCTGAGGTAATCTACAACCATTACAAACAATTGAATATGCCATTCGATGTACTATATATACACAATTGAAATATAAATATCCTTGATCTTGATGCATCTTCTTTGTAATAGTTTGAGTTTGCTTCAAAATGTTTTTCCCTATTGTTGTGTTTTTTCTTGGTTCTTGTCTCTTAGGGTGACCCTCCTAGGCCCTGGTCTTCTGGCTGGCTGGATCCTATGGTTGGATAATGACGGTACTAGTGACCTAGATTTGTGTCCCTTTCTTAATCTCATGAAATAAATTAGTTAAACTTACAGAATAAACTTCATTTTTGCATAATCATATTGTCTCAATCATACATATACGTATTAGCTACCAAAAATTCATGATAAAAACAAACTTTTAGTAAATTTTGAAACAATTTGATTTCGTTCCATGAGTTCATTGTTATTCATCAACAGCTGACTTGGTCTCGATCTTAGTGTACACATTACAAATAATTGAATCACTAAATTAAATGCTCAACTATTTTGCAAAATTTATAGAGCGTTATGTTGGTTGCATTAGGTAATAATATCGAATATAATGAATACATTTAGTTTGTTGTTGCTCTAGGTTTGAGTATTGTAGATGTGTGGTTCTTTAGTGCAATTAAGATTTGGTATTCATTGAGTTCAATCATTTGCATCACTGATTGAGCTGAGTGTATATTCGAATGTGTAGCAGACTATGCAAGCGACTCCACTTCACAAGTGGGTTGCACACTAGACTATGCATGAATCAAGGCAAATCATTAGTAGCATAGGAGGCCGCATAGCAGAAGCCTAAGATGTACAGTCACAAATATATGAATCTGAAATTGTTTATGTTAGATTTTATATATGTAGTTGGAAATGTTTAACTTGACAACTAGGAAAACAGACAAAAGTGAGGTCTAGTGATGACTAACGACATGTATTTCATTTGTGAAATTCATTAGTTTACTTTTTTTATTCATAGTGAGACTTCAAAATCTGAGTTCCTTTTTCTTATATTTTTATTTCTGAGCAGCAACATGGGTTGTACTTGCGAAATACACTATTCTTTTATGTGATTTCTTATTGATGTCAAACTTGACATTTTCATGTTGTAGGTTCCATCAAAAGATATAACTTCAAGGATTTGTCGAATAATATATATTGGTGAACTTCGGAAGTAAGGAATATTAGAGCATCCATCCGCTATGATTTGTTTTTTTTCTTCATGTTATTCTACTAAATTCACTGAAATACCGGTAGTATTTAATTTTTATTTTCCTTTTTTGCATGTAATCAATCAAACGACTTTGTAGTATTTGTTTTTTATTTTGAATGAACGGATTCTGTTGTTGGAATGTAACTAATGAAATAAATATTGTTTATCTCTATATTTTTAACCACTAAAAAACAGGTTTTATAGGTGTAATGTGCTTATTGTCATGTAGCAAACAATGATATGTGGGAAATGATCATGGAGCGATTGCCACAATCTAACCGTGGCTAATAACTGGAAACGTGCGAATTCCCATTGTTAATCAGCCACAATTAGATCTGTGGTAAATGCTCATATATTATTAGCTACACAGCAAAAAACCGTGGCTGGCGTCGTGGCAAATAGTATTAGCCATGGGATTATTTCTCACTGTGATTCAGCCGTGGCAAGTTACCTTTTACCACGGATTTTTGATCAACTGCCATGGTTCCTTAATGTCACTGAAACTCAGTATTTTTGTAGTGCCAATACCCGTTAGATATTAAATCTACTAATGGATCTTATATTAGGATCCATAACCAGACCCGAATCAATCGATTCTGATTCGGTTTTGGGTAATTGCGTACCCATTAACATCTTTATACAAGAATACAAATTTTCTTTAACGCATAACCATTTAGTGTTGAGAATTTATATCACATATATTTTTTAATCATTGTCCATTATTGAAAATCCAACAACTAAAATATAGCGCTATATAGTTTAGCACATTAACACCAAATGAATTAGGGTTTTCGTCTTTACACGTTCACAGTCGTAGGAGATAGTTACTCTTTCGCAATGATGTAGCATTGGGTGCAAAGGTGTCCTTAAGGTCAACCTAAGTCGAATAAAACAAAAACTTACATTATTTTACTTTTTTATTAGTAGAGAGTACGTGATTTGAATATATTTTTATTCCATGGTGTTTTATGCAACATAGTTAATTTTAGGTTTCGGTCTTGTTTCGGGATAGAGATAACGAGACAATTTTATCTCGGAGATATTATGGGTAAAATCTAGGAATCTTTATGTTTAAATTTTATACCTATAATATATATGCCAAGCATTTTGCACAGTTTACATGTATTAAGGTTGTATAGATAGAAAGAACAATACAAATCTTCTTCTTTAAAGGACTAACTCAATCGTGCTCCCACGGTGACTAAAACTCCCTATGTAGTTAAAAGTGAATAATATCCACCCACTTATATTGCTTAATATTACTCAAACACACAAATACCAAAACGGCAGCGATCATCCACCTTACCCTTAAAAACTAAAAAGAAGGAGAAAATAAAAGCCACAAAAATCTGAGGAAGTAAAGAAACTTTTTCATTGACTTATTGTTAAAAAAAATTCTTCGATTCTCTCATTAACGTCTGGATCTCTCATATCTCAAAAATACATTGGGTTACTAGCAAAACCATCGTTGAGAGAAAATACTTGGGTCGTTGATGCATCTCACTGTCAAGGTTGTTCCTCTTAATTCAGTTTCATCAATAGAAAGGTTTGTAATTTGCTTATTCTTCCCATCATCTCAATAACTAATTCTAATTTAATTCATTCATTATATTTTTCCCAACACCCATATCGGAATAATCAGTATGTTTGATGATGTAGAGTTTTCTAATCTTTCAATTATATACTCCGTATATGATTATTTACTAATGTTGGAGAAGTTCAAAATCTTATGATTCTTACCAGGTTTTTGTTGATAGTTCTAACTGAAATTTATGGGTTTATTACCTGGGTATACATAGTATGATGAGAATGTTCATTGAAAAGTTCTTAAGAAAAAAAACTCAGCTAAACCTAAAATGAAATAACCAGCCATTAATGGTTCAATTTCTGATTCAATGCGATATTAAAAGTGTGGTTTTGGTTGGATTTGAGTTTGGGTCCGATTTGTTAAATTTTTGAGTTAATTTCATGCGAAGAAGACAACAGAGTCGATGGGTTTACTTCCGTTGATTATTGTGGATGATTCAATGGGTGTAAATGAGTTCTTTTATGGTTAAGAGATATAAGTTTGCATCATATATGAGTTTGTTGCAGGGAAGGAGATGAACATGGGTTTAGAAGAACACAATAAACTCATATCTTCCATCAGAGCAATTCATGTATAATATGTGCTCGAAAAAACTTCCGAAAGAAATATTTCCTTTGTAATCAGTCTGTACAACATATTCACCAGGTTTGATTATAAGATTATTACCACAAGATTATTGATTGATTACAAGCTGATAGCAATTGTAAATCCTTTTAGAGATGACATAATGGAATCTGCAATCAAGGTTTAATGCAACGACGGGGCGGGGCGAAGCCCCGCCACACCAAATCAAAAATTCCCATCGAACCGGTGCATAGCACATGTTACATGCCAATTTTGTTAAAGGAAAAAAACTTGATCATAAGGTAACTGTTATGAGAAGTTAAATATGCCCGGTGCGTAGCACGGGCACAAATCTAGTTTTTAGAAAAAAGTAAAAAGTAAATTGAATAAATTTTTTGGGTTGAGTTTGATTTTTATTAATAAATTTCCATATGTTAAGCTTGTCTCAGTGATATTTCGGCTAAATTTCAGCCGTCTCGACGAGTTTGTCGATCAAATTCTATCTTGCCGAAATTAAGCGGTTCATCTTGGCCGAGATAGGCTAAAATGGTTCTAAGTTATAGGATTTTTCGAACATCATAACACCATGCAATGCAATCATAGGCTTAAAATCACATCAATTAAATTTTTTTCCCTAAGGTCAGTTCCGATGCACCTTTCAAATGATCAAATTTGATCAAAATGAGCCACTATGCACATCTCAAATGATCAAAATGACATCTCAAATGCTCTGATTTGACAATTTATATTGCGCGACATAGTCTTAGTCGAGCGATACAGACAAGTTACTCTAGCTCATTAATCTCCGTCGCTGGCGGCCAAGTGTTTGTCGCCCGGCGAAGATTATGTCACCAACGACTAACTCTTTCCCACCTACAAATTCACCATTTGGAAGTGGGTTGATAGCTTTTATTGTTGTCCCCTGAAGCTGTAGAAGGAGTCTTTCCCCAAAGTACCAAAAATCTTTCATAAATTCAGCAATGTAAAACACCGATCGACGTAAACTCAACTCTAGCATCCTTTGAGCAGCTTGAGTGTTGTACTATGGATGATCCACATACGACATAGGAATAAAGTTTTGCCTTGTTCTGATTGTTTGTTGAATCATGTTAACCAGCTCAGAGTGTTGACCGTCATCTGGCTGAAGTGAGAACCAATTTTCAGACCGGTATTTCTCTATAATTGAAAAAAAACTGGCTTGTTGTTTAAGAGCAGGTTCACCAATACGAAAGTAAGTATACCACCATTACTGTAAAAATATTGGAAAATTCAATTAGTTAGTAAATGTAACACTTATAATTTTATAAGAAAAATATAAAGTAATTAGTTATTTACCACCAAGATTCCCCAAAAAAAATCAAACTTGGTTTGGCGCCCGTGCAATTCCCGAGGGCGATGTAGATTGAAGATAATAATGCAGACCCCCAGTCATACCCTAGAGCTAATTCTAAGTTCTCAAGCGCTTCGAAAACCAACAGGTGTCACCGAGCTAGAATTTGGAAAAATACATTGTCCTATCACCCATAACAGAAACATTATTTCAAGCTCAAGATAGTGCTCAACTTTCTCTTATTCGGGATCCTCTTTCACTTTCTCTGCATAACGTCTTAAAAAAGCTTTCAACCCAGAGATTCTGGTTCCACCAGCGTGGATATCTCTGTGCATATCATTTCCTTCGTCATCCTCACTGTACAATACAAGGCGTTGTTTCCATTTATTTTGTCCTTGTCACTTATGTTGGTCATATGGAACCATATCTCCCTCGCATAGTATTTCCGTCAACATATAAATATCTAACGACGTAACTCCTACAAACAACATTTTGAAATTAATTTTCGGCTCTAAATCCTAAAGTTTGCATAATCTAAAGTTTGTATCAACCTAATGTTTGCATAATCTAAAGTTTGCATATATAAAACCAAAAATAAAAATGCAAGCAATATTAATTAGGGAACGAACAAACTTATCGCATTCGAAATCTTTAAAATAGAATGTATTTATAGTATTCCACCAACGTTCTAATATTACTTGAACAACAACATTCCTATGGTTCTTAAGGTTAACAAATATAAACGATACCACAAATATCTACAGACTCTTTGTTGAACTGCCTCAGGAAGCCACCCATACACGGTACTAAATTCAGTTAACCCACCTCTTAGCTTGGTATATCGAGTTCTCTTTTGATAGCCTGATATATGACCTTCCATTACACTAGTGCCTACAAGCTATCTAACATGTTGGAATCCCTCATCTCTATCCTTGTTAGACAGCTTGTGGGCACTGGTGTAAAATTGTTGGTTGTCCATCAAGATTGCTGGATAAACTAACCCATTTGATATTGGTGTATAGGACTTGGCGTAAGATCATAAATCGGCTTATATAATTTTAATCCTCGGAATGTACGGTTAGGATCTTTTTGATAACCACTCACCCACACGTGGAATAGTCGCAAGCAATATATCCTTATCAGAAAAAGTCAAAAGCTTAAGTTCAAACTTCAAATAAACCTCAGGGGCCATTTTAGTAAATCCAGATGAGTCATTCTCACTCATACTCAGCAAAATCACAACATCCCATTGGTCTCCGTTTCCTCACCAGCAAACGATAACCAATCAAACTGCAAATAATCATTATATTTTAAATCACTCGCATTAAAAGACTAGTTTTAACCCCAAAAATCCCATATCCAAAAACGTAATTCCGTAACTAAAATAAAACTATTTCCTAATATAACCTTTCCATATTATCGATGTAGATTCGTATATTACTCCCCTCTCACTCGTCTGAAGAAGAAGTAAACATTTTCTCTCGTCTCTTGCTAAGTAACGATGGCGACTCCACGAGCAAATCTTGCTCTTCTCTCACTACTCTCTCTTTCACTCTTTCTAACTATTTCCGCTGAAGTTTTCTTTGAAGAACGATTCGAAGGTGAAAATCTAAATCCTTTGTTTTTTTTCTTTTCTGAATTTGTTTTGTTTTTTTCTGTTAATTAATACGAGTGCATTTTGATTCAGTATGATTTGATGAGTTTTTGGACGTAGATCTGGTATTTGTAGCTGTGATATTATGGTCGGTCTTTATATTTAGTTATTTAATAATTATAAATCTTATAGATCTGAGAAATCATATGAATCTGAATTGTTAAATACAATTCAAAGTAAAATACATTTGAATTGGAAATCTGAATAGTTGTATACATTTGAATTGGAATCCGAGGAAAAGACTGATATTGTTTAATAGATCATACGATTAGGAAAAGGACTGATGTTTGAATTGATTACGTAATAAATCGTGTTCCGGAACTGATTGATATACACCATCGCTACATCATCATTAAAACCCTAGAGGTTTTAGTATTTTACTAATTACTATCTAGTTTTTTTTTCTTTGAGTGAAAAGTAATTTTTTTACTGAGAGATCTTGTTACCTGTGTAATTAGTTTGATCCGATGTATCAGTGTATCTAGTAATTTGAGAGTAACTGTGGTTTATTGTTTGTGGATTTTTATAGATGGATGGGAAAATCGATGGGTTAAATCTGACTGGAAGAAGGATGAGAACATGGCTGGGGAGTGGAACTTTACTTCCGGTAAATGGAACGGTGATGCTAATGACAAAGGTAATAATATTTTACTCGATCATTTTGAATCACATTGGTATCTGTAAATTGTAATGATTGTTGATTTCTCATAGACTTGCTAGATTTTGAAATACTCATGTTAACTCTGATTTGTTTGATTAGGTATCCAAACCAGTGAAGACTACAGATTTTATGCCATCTCTGCTGCATTCCCTGAGTTCAGTAACAAAGGAAAGACATTGGTTTTCCAATTCAATGTTAAACACGAGCAAAAGCTTGATTGTGGTGGTGGCTACATGAAGTTGCTCAGTGATGATGTGGATCAGAAGAAGTTTGGTGGTGACACCCCATACAGGTAACTAGTACTGGTTTGTGACTTTGTGTACAAGTGGTAAATTAAGGTTCTAATGTAGTTGTGGGTTTTATTCGATAAATTGCAGTATCATGTTTGGCCCAGACATTTGTGGATACAGTACCAAAAAGGTCCATGCTATTCTTACAAAGGGAGACAAGAATCATTTGATCAAGAAGGATGTTCCTTGCGAGACTGACCAGCTTACTCATGTGTACACTTTCATCCTTCGTCCAGATGCTACATACAGCATCCTTATTGACAACACTGAGAAACAGACTGGAAGTTTATACAGTGATTGGGATATTCTCCCACCAAAGAAAATTAAGGATCCTGAAGCCAAGAAGGTTAAATATTTTTAGCTAGTTGTTAATTTTGCTTCTTTTTAGCTTTTACAGTTTGTTTTAACAAATTTGTCAATGTACAGCCTGAAGATTGGGAAGACAAGGAGTACATTGATGATCCTGAAGATAAGAAGCCAGAGGTATTCACACACCTTCTTTGAAGAAGTCCTTATGAGGTTCTCCTCACAATCACCAACTTCTATCTAATTGTGTTGCCGTTTTTTATGTTTCGAAAGGGATATGATGACATTCCACAAGAGATTGTTGACTCTGAAGCGAAACAGGTATATATTTTGTAAAGTATTTTCATGTGTATGTGTACTTTTTACAATTTGCAAGTGATGACTCCCAAAGGTATTAATTTCATTGTATTTGCTAATGCAGCCTGAAGACTGGGATGAGACAGAAGATGGTGAATGGACAGCTCCAACAGTTCCCAACCCTGAATACAAGGGACCATGGACAGCAAAGGTTTGCACAGTTATGTATAAAATATTTACTTGAAGTAATAGAAATACCCAGCCTCTTACTATTCTCTTGCTACTGGCAGCAAATTAAGAACCCCAACTACAAGGGAAAATGGAAGGCACCTATGATTGACAACCCAGGTTTGTGGCAGTAGCCTACTTTTATTGAAGCTTTCACTTGCAAAATACTTTATTAATTTATTAAGTTGCTGTACAGATTTCAAGGATGACCCCGAAATCTATGTCTACCCTAAGTTGAAATATGTGGGCATTGAATTGTGGCAGGTATTGGTTTACTTCTTACTGTTTGATGCTTTACATTGTTGTTGTTTGACTGTAAAGGTACTAATTTACAAGATGTACCCATTTTCCAGGTGAAATCAGGAACTATGTTCGACAACGTCTTGGTCTGTGATGACCCTGATTATGCAAAGAAGCTTGCAGAAGAAACATGGGGAAAACAGAAGGAGGTATCTTCACTGTTTCCTTTTTTTATATATATATGGTTTTGAGGAAGATTCTAAATAACGTTCAAAATTCAAATTTATAGGGCGAGAAGGCAGCCTTTGATGAGGCCGAGAAAAAGAAAGAGGAAGAGGTAATGAGTTTTATCTGTGTTATTTCTTTTTTTGAAATGGTGTATACCTAGATAGATAATTTAGCTACCTTTCTCACATGTAGAATGTAAATTGCGTAATCATTTCTTTTTGTTGAAAAATGGCAGCCTGACTTGCCAATTTCCTATGTCATATCTGTCAAATGTCCATTTGCATGATTATCTTAATTCTGTTGTCTTATTATATTATCTACCATGTCTTACAGGAAAAGGATGAAGCTGGTGAATCAGATGAAGTATCTCCTACAACAAATCTTGTCACACATTTTCATTTCAATCTTCTGTGCCCCACCCTTGGTTCCAATCTATAATTAACATGCATGTTTCTATTAGGATGAGAAGGAAGATGATGAGGCTGACGCTGATGCTGATGCTGAAGATTCGGATAAGGATGAAAAGGCTGATGCAGAAGCAGATGCTGAAGATTCAGACGATGAACATGTAAGTCCTTTTTGTATACTATAGCTTGTCAAACATTCATTTATCCTTTTTATTTCCCATCTTACTAGGTTTCTCACATTCTCATCTATTTGCAGGACGAGCTGTAGGCGCAGAGAAAGTACCCAGCTTAACAAACGATTCAAATAGCGTTTCTGTTGGAGTTAAAGTTCGAGGGTTTAGGCGTGCAAGAAAAAGTCTCCTGATTTTTTCTTTGATTTTTTCTTTAATGTAGGAATCTCCTTTTAGGGAATTGATGTTTTAAGGCTGCAGAATACAGAAAATGTATGGGCTTGATTTTTAGACCGCTTGAACTGAGAATGTAAGCAGAATAACATATAAAGAACTCTTTTAACTTCAACATCAGCTCTAAATGTCTCATTGAATTAACCGCCTTATGTGTATCAAGTGACTTGGCTATTGCATAGTGTAGTAGGCATGTTCTTTAAATACAGAGGAAGTGTAAATCCATCTGTCTAATTCAGTGGAGAGTGTAATGCCTGATCAATGAAGAACCAAAATTCCCTGGGTTAAGGGCAGTGGAGGACACGCAGATTATGCCATGGGAAATGATAAATGTTGTTGCTCCAAAATGGATTTTGAATCAATGCATTAGAGAGCCAGATACAAATTTTTATCTACTAATTGACTATTTATGAACGGACTCGAAGGAAGCTCACTTATAAAACAAGCCACTACATTTCATTATCAAATTTTAACCCACGTCTCATGTAAAAACCTAAAACTAGATTAGCTCAGCCAACATTAGAGCATGTCCAGTGGGCTAGTGGGATTGGCAAACAGACAAACTGGATGGGCAAACTCTCAGATTAAGACGAGCAGCGTTTCATACTAAGCCGACCGGGCATCGGCCTAGGCCAACGGCTAAGATCATCCAACAGTTCTCATTTTACTTCCTATAAATTCAACCAATTTCAACTCCAAAATCACACATTCTACACC
Source organism: Papaver californicum (assembly GCA_023531435.1). Classification (NCBI taxonomy): domain Eukaryota; kingdom Viridiplantae; phylum Streptophyta; class Magnoliopsida; order Ranunculales; family Papaveraceae; genus Papaver; species Papaver californicum. The sequence goes on along the minus strand of JAJJMC010020031.1, from coordinate 3,864,027 downwards.
TAAAAATTCTTATAATTTCAACTCAATCTTAATCTTTCCATCTCAATCTCTTAATCTCAAAATTTATAAAAAAAAAAAATCAAAAGAAAATGCCCAGCCCATCACAAATACAAAATACTTCAACAAAAAATGCTTCATCGGGAAAAGTTCACGGTGTAAATTATATTCTGGATGAAGATAAAGCTATTTGCAAAGCTTATGTAGCATTTACGCTTAATCATATCAATGGTATTCAACAACATCAAACGCTTTAGGGGAATATTTTTAAACAATTTCGTCAGGAAACTAGTGATGCTATCGGGTTGGCAAATCGTTTTGGTAAAATCAGCAAAGACATGAACAATGGGTAGCTTTGATGATGCAAATGAATCGCCAAAAAACAAACGATGGTACTGAAGTCGATGTGGTAAGTTACATTTCAATTTATTTACTGATTTTTAAAACTTTTATCAAGTTGTTGGAATAATTAATTTATAAATGTTGAAAGAGTTTTTTAATAAAGTAGCCAACTTTTTGAATTATAATTAATAAAGTGACCGTTTTTTGAGCCATTATATAAAATGGCAGGGTTTGACCTTTTCCGTCCGTTTTTTTTTTTTGTAAAACCGGGTAACAGCCGCTATGTGCTACATGTCAGTTATCTAGTCAATTAAAAAGACATTTAAGTCCTTACAGGTACTAATGAGTTGAACCGTGCTAAAAGAGTCACTATCGAGTTGAACCAGTGAAAAACCCTAATTCTTCCCCACCCACCATTACCATCCATGAAACTGTTCATCATCTTCTTCCTAAATAATGGAACATGTTCTTCCCTAAATTGAAACCAGTGAATCATCAATATTAACAAACCCTACTAACCAAATAACACAAGTCACTCTAAAAATTAAAGATTAAAATTAACAAAACAAACAACCTACCCAAAAAACCCACTTTTAAAACCTGTTGACAAAATAAAACCAATAAATCAACATCAGTGAACCCTAATCAACACATACTGAAATTAAATAGATTCATCAGTTGAAGCCCTAATTAGAACCTCCGAAATTCAATAAAAAATCAGCATGAAGAACAATTACAATCTCTGTTGATCATGTCAAATTAACAAAATAAAACCAAATCAAACAAACAAAAACACCATTGAATCAACCACTGTAGTCGTACTAGTCTCTCATCAGACAAATCTTCTATTTGAAATCCCGAATAGTATTCTCCATAAATCACTGAAAAAAAGCTCAAACCCTGGAGCTAATTGATTCATACTTCCCCAAATTCTCAAGAACCCTAAAATACAAAATCCCTAAATTAACATTTGAGTTAATTATAGAATCATAAAATCATAAAATCATAAATAAAATACGATTACCCACACAATTAACAGCAGACCAACAACAATTGAGTAAACGGGTTTTGTTTGTGGTAGAATTCAAATCGCCCTTTTGCTGCAAACCTTGAATCTCTTTCATATCTCACTCATTCTTGTTGTCAACTTGAATTTTAACAAAACCCAACTTCCTAAACCCACTGAAACACTTAAGACTCATCAATATTCACCATACTTCAGCAGCAACAACCCAATTTCTTTGTTTTGAAATGCTGACCAAATCCTCTGAGATTTTAGGGTTTGAGAAGAGAAGAACTCGAAAAGAGAAAGAGAAAGAGAAAGGAAACGATATATGCTTTAGATATAGAGTTTGGGTGTAGTTATATATTGAGGATATGGGTAAATAGGTAAATATATCTTAATATATCTTAGTAATTGACTAGGTCACAAATTTTGACCATATTGGTGGGTCCAGAAAGAAAAACTAATAGAAAGGACATTTAATAAAAGGGCTTAAAAATGACCGGTTTATTAATGAGGGGTTCAGAAGTTGATAACTTTCTTAATTTTCTCATGTTGAAACTGCAACAACGAAAAACTCGAGAGGAATGATAAATAACAAGAAGTACGAGTTTCAAACACGAAACCTGTTTTCATATCCCCAGAAAGCTTAACCGACATAACCCCGATCTGTTGAATGGATATCAAGTACCAAAGGAATCCCCTTACGAGACTACAAATGTTTCTCAATGTTCTCCTTATTCTTCACCAGATACAAACTCATACCTCAACCCAATATAAGCGGATCCCAGCATGGTAATTCTAATCTTAATGTTAATGGAACTGCAGAAAGATATGATAAACGGGGCAACAAGAAAGAAAAAATAAACATAAAGGCATCTCAAGATGCCGGTCAACTTCATAATTCAACAATCAAGAATTTTTCGGAAAACAAGAAAGTCCGATATTGTTAAAATAGTAGATCGTAAGAAAATTGCTATATAAATGAAGAAAGATCGTAAGGCGCTTGAAAAGAATATTTTTAATGCACACATGAGAGGAATCATGGGAATGGACATAAAAAATATGAATCGGGCACAACTGAAACTCTGGCAAGACAAATTTGATGAAATTCAAGCACAGAAGGCACAATAATGCCCAACACCATTTGACGTTGATTTTGATGATGAGGAGGACACCTTAGATGAGGATAACAATAATGTCATTACACTGGTTTAGTTATAAGTTTTAAATTCTGGATGTAATATTTAGTTTAATTTAGATGTAATCCTTTGTTTTAAATTCAATCTAATCCTTAGTTTCAATTTGAATTTCAAAGTTGTTTTTTTACCAATTTGATCATTAATTTTATTTTTAATGTTTGTTTAAGTCATATTACATAAATCAAGAGATCCCCCCTTAGAGAAATTCCAGTGGGAATTGGTATATCTCCTAATTTTCCAAGCCAGGTGGATAAGCAAACTAAGTTTTGGGCAGTGGGGAATTGGATAAACGAAGTAAACAAAACCGTTCGAGCCAACCTGTGCCGCTCGGCCCTGGTTGAGATGAAGCTCGGTTCAACTTGAGCCGAGCCTCGTCTCAACCTGAGCCGAGCCTCATCTCAACCTGAGCCGCCACAAGTTGGCTCGGCAACGGTCAAATTTCAACGGTCGAATCCAACGGCTATAATAATCCACCCCTATAAATACAACTCAAAATCAATCTTCTCTACTCACACCAAAATCAATCTTTTCTATATAATTTCCCCACAAAAAACTTCTTTTATTATAATTCATATTTTTAAATATTTTTTTTAAACTACTCTCAATCTCAAAATATTAGTCGATCAAGAAATATAATTTCACCCAGGAATACGTATAATCAACCTCTACCAACTCAACAAGAAAATTCGGATAAAGAGAACAATCCGAGAGTATCTTCCAGTCGAAAAATAGCCACGGCGGAAGGTCATGTATCTTCAAGAACAAAGCGAGATGCTAAGCATCAAAAACCAAGAGGTTCTTGGTTTGAAGTTAAAGAAGTTTATGAAAAACTTACTGATAGTGCTAAGATTATTGTCAATAGATTTCCTTGCAGGACTTTGTACCATGTGAAAACGAAGAAACGTTCGACCAAATTTCCGGCTATGTTATTGGAACGTTGGTGGTATACTACACATACATTTTATTTTGGACACTTCGAAATAGGTATGTCATATATTTTGATTTATAATTTTTATGCAATTAATACGTTTCATATATGAAATTAACAATTTTAATGTTTTTACAGGAGTAACACCATTAGATTTGTATTTTTGCTTGGGATACCTTGCGGTCTGGGAGATAATGTTCTATTTGACCAACAAGGTTGGATGGCAGAAGACCGATATAAACAAGCACTTCCGTTATACTTTAGCGTAACCAACCATGAGAAACTTAGAAGTGATGGATTTGATAATGCCGATTTTGATGAATTTATAATCGACAAATTATATGGTGATATTATCCAGAAAATCCAGACCCTGACTACGATACACAAATTGCCAAGGTCTTTATTTTATGGATACTTGATGTGTGTTTTTTTCCCCAACTCAAAAAGTTCTGTACAAGTAGGATGGCTAGAGGCGTTGGCAAGATATGGAAAAGGTTGTTGATTATGATTGGGGATCCGCTATATCAGCAAAGTTGTACGTTAGTATCGATGTCGCATGCTTGGGTGGGTCAAACATGGAAGGTGTATGGGGAGTCCTTGAGGTAAATATGATAATAAATTCCTTTGGATTTTACTCTTAAGGCTATAAATATTTATAACAAGATAAACTAATCGTATGTTGTTTACTTCAGATTTGGTGGTATACATATACCAATATTAGTCTACCAAGACTGAATGACTACACCAGAAAATTTTCCCAATTATAGTAAAGTATGAAGCCGATAACTGGCACAGGGAGCAACACACCTCTAAGCGAGATAATATCCATGTGTGGAAAAACCAAATAAATCTTAGGACCATACAGAGTGTTATTGGAACCCGTATGAGAATTATGTGGAGTCTAGTTTTGATGTAGCCATTAGGATCAGATATTTTTTAATCCAACGCATATTGCTCTACAGTTAACTCAGTGATATTGGTGTTTATTTATTTGGGGAGAGATGTGCTAGACAGTTACTTAGTGCAATTGGTATCCCAAAAAATCATCCACAATCTACCGTCCTTGGGTCGGACTACATAAGAATGCGGAATCGGGGTTGGAAAGGATATGATAGAGTATTACGCCGTTGTAGCGAACAAGAATACGACGATTGGTACTCAAATGTTACAAAACCGATAATTAATGCAGAAGTTATGAACATCTGTGGGGTGGATATTACTCCAATAGGAAGACGAAGATCGGGCTTGCCTCTACCAACAATACCACCACTATTGGTTCCAACTTTACTCGGTTATCCTTCGGCAGGATCTTCCTTTTCATCAGCCCCTCCAAGAGGACCTTCTGCAGCTTATTCTTCATCGGTTTGGTCTGATTTGCCAGAATTGAGTTGGGAGATCGAGACCTATAATCTCTAAGGAGAGCGTCAGAAAATTCCAATTATCTCGCCAGGTATGTAGCGAACTAATTTTTATACAGGCACATCGGCCTCTTATGATCAATTGGTAGAACATATGAATCAAATAGAGTTAAGAGATCAGTTGAAAACACGTATGTACAACCAACAATTGCGGGCATTGACGGATTTCGTAAGCATAAATCCCTATCTTGGAGGACTTTATGGACCATCATCACCTTCCTACGGGGAAATAGTGCGAGATGCATAATAAGGATCTCCGTATCATCTAATGCAAACTCCAAAATCAGGATCTCGTCGTTCCAGTCTACAAGATCCTAATCATGATTATAGAAGACACATAGACTTTGGCACATTTCAAGTTCAGCATTGTGATTTCCTTGGATCTGATGGTGGATCTCAATCTGCAGGAGCCAGTCAAGGATTTGGGAATTTGCTGGACTGGGGCTATTACGAGAGGAACTGGTATGGGAATGAGTAGTTATGTTTTATTTAATATTCTTAATTCAAATTTAGATTGAGAAATTGACTATTAATATAATCAGAATTAATCTATAAAAAGAAACTAGTAATTTTATTTCACATTCAATTAAAATTTATAACGTCTTTTCTGGAGTAGCATGTCTCTATATTTTAATATCCCATACATGTGATAGACACATTTATGTGTATTATTTAGTCTCGTACTTGTATTAATAGTCCTCATATTTTGTACTAATAATATGATTTTATGTGCTTTTAGGGTTTTTGGAAGAATAAACTTTTGTGGAGAAAATTGGCTTAAAAAGTGTTAAAGGCACCCAAAAAATTGATAAAAACACCCACCAGGAAATGATAAAGGCACCCATATTTTGGTTAGGGCACCACCTTGTTTGAATTTAAATTCAAAAATTTGGCGGGAGAATATCTTTCTCTAACTGTGTGATCTGGGATTTTATTGTTGGAGATATTCAAGGAGTTTAAACACGGTTATACTCTTTCCTAAAGTAGAGAAGTTTGTTCCCAACTTAAACTCTTCAAAATCTCGTGAAGTTAGTGTTTGCAGAGAATCAGGAAAGTGATATTCTCTCGGGTTTTGATTCTTGGTATGAGGAGATATTATCTCCATTAAGTTTTTGGATATTACTGAGCTGTGCTAAAGAAAACAAAATCACCAATAACTCCAAGAACAGAAAGAAGATCAACAATCAGACCCGAGATCATTCTCTTTACTGCTAAGAATTGATTCTCATCAATGAGAAGATTTTTCACGAGTTATTGAGGTTGAAGGTGGTTGTAATATAAATAGAGAAGCTATGAGAAGAGTTACGGGGGGTCTGGAGAGTCCAGAATCGTAAATCAAGAATTCCAGAAAATCTGCTCGTGATCATGATGAAGAAGATGAAGAAAACGTTGCTATAGGGTTGAGGATTCTGTAGCGAAAAGTTTGAAGATTCTGTTGCTAAAGCTTTTAACTTTGCAACAGATATCTTCATTTGCAACGATTATCTCCAGGAAACAGTTATCCCTCTGTAACGATTATAAACGTTGCAAACTCACTGTTTTCATTATTTTCACTCTTTTTCACCATTTGTAAACACCTTTTTGAGCAATGAATGAGTATTTTGAGAGTGTTTTCAACATGAGGAGCTAAACCCCATATGCTGAGGTGACGGAGGAATCCATTTTCAATAAAAGTGGTATATTTCTATTTTTAATTTTTGCAATTTCTTTTATGATTATTTACCTTGGTTGAAATTTGATTTAGTGTTTTTTATTAAACAATTGTGATTTCGTTAGATGGTACATGCTTGGCCTAGGTTTTAGATGTTCTATGCTTTTGTTATACAATTGTTGTTTTAAAAATCTACTTATTGCAATATTTTAGAATCAAATTAAACGTAAGAATTGCATGAATATTGATTAGATTGAATCACTTTAATTGGTTAATGGTGAAATCCATAAACTTAGTATTAGTGAATATTATTTTTATCTTTTGTCATATTTTTAGTTTAAAAATTAGTTTATTAAAATCTAAAATCAGTCTTCACAAGTTCGAGCGAACGATAACTTTTCTTACCACTACTACAAAAACCATCAATTTTTTGCGCCGCCGATGCGGACTTGTTTTTAGATTTTTTTTTAGGTTAATTAGTTTAGTTAGATTTTTATTTTATTTTTTATTTTTATTTGTTCTGTTTTACGTTTTTGGGTATTCTCTTTGTATTACAGGTTTTGGATCAAAAAGAAATTGGAGATAAAGATTATATTGATTGCTTAAATACTTGGAGTCAAAGAAAAAAACGAAAAGAACGGAAAAAGAAGACACGATTTTTTTTAGTTAATTTTTTTAATTTTTTTTTTCTTCATAGAAAATTGTATAGGAAAATTCTTATTATTTTTGTAAATTATTTTAGGTATTTTTCTGTTTTTTGTTATTTTTGGACTTTGGACTTTGAACTTTTGGAAATTGTTTTTATTTTATTTTTTAAATCCTACGGAAGGGTATTAAATATAAACTGCACAGGGAAGGACGATAATTACGATATTGTCTCGGCCCCTCGGGTTCGTACACTGACATAGGAGTCGGTGGCCTGAGTCGACTTCAACGGTTCATCGCCCGTCTGGTGGAGGTAAGACTCTAACCACCCACGAATCACCTGCAAGTGGGTTTTCTGTATTCCTTCGTAATGCATATATGTTGAGGACTTGAACACGGATTTATTTTCTAGTAAAGGGCAAGGACTGGCCATATAAGATAAGGTCTCGGATTTCATCAGCGTTCCCTTCTTGCCCGCCTTAAGAACACGTTACCTAGCGAACCTACGCCTAAAATTTGACTAGAAAGAGACCTATAGGGTATCGAACTTATTGGAAAATCATTCAAAAGGACTGTATTGGTTACTTTGTTAGCATAACTGAAAATTCAGGATGATTATTTTAAGTTGATTAGAGTCGCCTTGTAACCCAAGGAAAAGTTGCCAAAGAGGCAGGGTTATCAAAGCTCCTTAGAGCTTATCCTGTTTCTATTCGACTTAATCTAATTCAGATCGTTCTAAGAGATTTGCTAAAACTATAAGTAGTTACCTTTTGGAAGAATAAAAGCCGGTCTAGAAACAGTCTAAGTGGAGCCATCATGCTTTTTGTTTGCTAGATTTAGTAGGTTTGATTTGGTTGAGTTGGCCTTGTTTTTGTATATTTAGAACCCCTTCCTGTTAGGATTTATTTTCTTAGATTTTTTGTAAATATATTAGGAAGTTTTTAGAAAATGTCGAACTGGTATTATGAGGACCAATACAATGAATATCCGACTGAATTTCAAAATAGACATTATTCGTACTATCAACATGGTGTGGATAGTATTCGGGACCACCACCAACCTTTTGGAAGTTATTGCTCATACCAAGGTGATCCCAATTACTATTCATACATACACCCGTCTTATGAACATGAAAATGAGCAAAATTCGAGTTCTTTGTCTTGGAGGGATGCCTTAAAGCATGTGCAATCTAGTACTTATAATGAACCTATTATGCCTCTAGAAGGATCACACGAGCAGTTACGACCTAGCAATCTTTATGATCTAGTTATTTCTATAGAGAATTCCGTCAAAGAGTTGACTGAGGATACAAAGCAGATGACTGAGGATACAAAAAGAATCATAAAGCAGATGACTGAGAATAAAAATAGGTTCGTATTAAGTATGAATGAAATTTCTGCAAAGAATAATATTGCTCAAAATGATCTTAATTTCCAATATAGTGATACCCTTGATAATTATTCACCTAGTCAAGAGGACGAGGATAGAATTGATAACACTACTTATTTAGACGAGGTTCAAACATCTTCATATTATTATGATGATGAGGATAGTATTGGTGAAGAACTTGAAATATATAGGTAGAGTGATCAAGAAATTGTCACTCCTATTGTGCTTCATGGTGATAGTGGTGTTATTTCTGTTTCAAATCCAAATAATTTTAATGAGTATTCACCTATTCAAAATGAAGAGGATTTGACTAGAGATACTACTATTTTAGACGGTGTAGAATTTTCTTGTTTTGAATCCGATAATGGTTTAGAGGAAAGAGTTTGTTCTGAGACTAGTGATTTAGAGTCTGACGATTCGAAGACAATAGTCTCTGACGAAGATGATAGAATCATAGAGAATTTTAATTTTAGTCCATATGAGAGTAATGTCCACCCTAAGTTTGGGGGTACCGATGATGCTTGTGATTGTCAAGTATCCCTGCTTAAAGTCCCTCACTTGGGACTTGACATATGCACCTCTACCATTTTTCAGATCATCTTCAAACTAGATTCCCTAAACATGTTGATGTCCAAAAAGAAGTTCAGTATTTAGAAACCCATCCTCTTGTCGATGTGGTTTACCTAGGAAATAATACCAAAATTGACTTTGTTTTCCCACCAAAACATTTTCTTCCATATGTGGGAACGTTTGAATTTCAAATGTGTCAAGTATCAAGTTTTGAAACTAAGCCTAATTACTTTAGGAGATTAGAATCGACACACTTGCTTAAGAATGACCACCATTTTCGTAGTAGTCAACTGTGTGGGTCAAATCTAATTGAAACTGAGGATCCTCAATTATTCATATTATTATTATGTGCGTTAAATTTTGATTTTTTCCAGACTCTACAACGTGATCCTTCGGATCCTTCCTATGAGGAAAGTCAACCTAAAGAGATTTATCTAGACCCTTTCATAGAGCCTGAACCTGAACCACAGCTAGATGTAGTTGTCTTAAATAGAAAACTAGATAAGGATGTGCGCGGTTTGTTCACTTTTTGGGCCTGCTGCAATTTCCTTCTATTTTGGATAACATTATTTTATTCATATGACCCACAGTTGTTCCGACTATTGCTATATGATTTAATAAGGAGACTAATTCTTTTTTTAGTCTGGATGAAGACTTTAAACTTAGCACTTCTTGGGAGGTAACCCATGCTCATGTGACACAGTAATATCTTTCCTTAACTCATTTACTTCGATTGGTAACAGTTTCTCCTTGTTCATATATTTAATCATTCATCTTTAGAACATTGAGGACAATGTTAGATTTAAGTTTGGGGGTAAGGGAGAAACTTTTAGTGAAATATAAAACTCCAAAGTCTATAAACTTGTGAACAATTCAGGATGACACTAACCATTCTAGGTAGATGTAAACTTAGCTCTTTTTCTATATGAGTTGGTGTGCCTAGTTAAATGGTCTATTCATAAAAGGATGCCTAGCTCAGGTGTTAGAAATAACATGATAGTTGTCACCATATCTCGGAGTCTATCTCGACAATATCACCTTCTTTTTTTATTTTTGTAATTTTTGTGTTTCTCTAAGTGGTTTGGTGGGGCACCAATATCGAATTGTTATCGCTGTTAGGATGAAGTTGAGTGTTTAAGATCAAGCCCCATTATTGTACTATTTAGAGCATTATTCAAAATAAAAAATAAAAAATAATTTTTTTTGAGTATTAACACTTCGTTAGCAATATGTGTGTGTTCTCCCTGTCTCCGTCGCCTAAGCAAACGTGGAATGCAGGATCCATGGGAACTATCATGTAATCTGCTGAAAAAGGACCATACGCTTAGATTCAAAAGATCTAATCATGTTATCAGTATAAAGATAATTGTTTTATTTTCAATAAATCGACCGCTGGGGCCCTTGTATATACCAGCTGACTCGATATTAGTATAAGGATTAAGACCAGTGGGAGCGTATCTCAATCCATTAGGGTTCATCCTGGCAGTGACCTTCAGACAGATACGGGAAACACCGTTCACCTTAGTCAACATGCGCGAACTTCATTTTGTCCACATCCATCTTCTAAATCTTTTCATGTGATTGTACTTTGATAGATTCCGAGTATCGTGGTTGAACGACTATCTAAGTAGAGTTTTGAATTCTTTTATGAATTTTAGTACGCTAAGTGAAAACTCGTGTGCAACAATTGGACTCATATATGGTAATGATTCCCATAACCGAAGAATTTAGTATGCCAACTATATAGCTTGTTTAGTGTTTACCCTCAATCGTTTACAGGTAGCTAGAATTTAGAGTAAAAGGTTTTGTGGGTACACCTCTTGTAAACCCTCACGAGACTAAAACTCCGATAGGGACACCTATGGGTTGAAAGGCTTATTGCACACGCTAAATGCAATCGCGATGCCTGCAAAAGTGAGTTAGGATTTATTTTTTATTAGATTTGCTCGAGGACTAGCAAATAATAAGTTTGAGAGTATTTGATGGACACATTTATATGTCTTATTTAGTCTCGTACTTGTATTAATAGTCCTTATATTTTGTACTAATAATATGATTTTATGTGCTTTTATGGTTTTTGGAAGAATAAACTTTTGTGGAGAAAATTGGCTTAAAAAGTGTTAAAGGCACCCAAAAAATTGATAAAGGCACCCACCGGGAAATGATAAAGGCACCCATATTTTGGTTCAGGGAACCACCTTATTTGAATTTGAATTCAAAAATTTGGCGAGAGAATATCTTTCTCTAACTGTGTGATCTGGGATTTTATTGTTGGAGATATTCAAGGAGTTCAAACACGGTTATACTCTTTCCTAAAGTAGAGAAGTTTGTTCCCAACTTAAACTCTTCAAAATCTCGTGAAGTTAGTATTTGCAGAGAATCATGAAAGTGATATTCTCTCGGGTTTTGATTCTGGGTATGAGGAGATATTATCTCCATTAAGTTTTTGGATATTACTGAGCTGTGCTAAAGAAACAAAATTACCAATACTCTAAGAACAGAAAGAAGATCAACAATCAGACGCGATATCATTCTCTTTACTGCCAAGAATTGATTCTCATCAATGAGAAAATTTTCACGAGTTATTGAGGTTGGAGGTGGTTGTAATATAAATAGAGAAGCTCTGGGAAGAGTTACGGGGGGTCTGGAGAGTCCAGAATCGCAAATCAAGAATTCCAGAAAATCTGCTCGTGATCATGATAAAGAAGATGAAGAAAACGTTGCTATACGGTTGAAGATTCCGTGTCGAAAAGTTTGAAGATTCCAAAGCTTTTAAATTTGCAACGAATATCTTCATTTGCAACGATTATCTTCAGGAAACAGTTATCCCTCTGTAACAGTGAGTCTGTAACGATTATAAACGTTGCAAACTCACTGTTTTCATTATTTTCATTCTTTTTCACCAGTTGTAAACACCTTTTTGAGCAATGAATGAGTATTTTGAGAGTGTTTTTAACATGAGGATCTAAACCCCATATGCTGAGGTGACGGAGGATGCCATTATTTCAATAAAAGTGGTATATTTCTATTTTAATTATTTTTTACAATTTCTTTTATGACTATTTGCCTTGGTTGAAATTTGATTTAGTGATTTTTATTAAGCAGTTGTGATTTCGTTAGGTGATACATGCTTGGCCTAGGTTTTAGATGTTCCATGCTTTTGTTGTACAATTGTTGTTTTAAAAATCTACTTATTGCAATATTTTAGAATCAAATTAAACGTAAGAATTGCATGAATATTGATTAGATTGAATCACTTTAATTGGTTAGTGGTGAAATCCATAACCTCAGTATTAGTGAATATTATTTTTGTCTTTTATGCATATTTTTAGTTTAAAAATTAGTTTATTAAAATCTAAAATCAGCCTTCACAAGTTCGAGCGAACGATAACTTTTCTTACCACTACTACAAAAACCATCAACATGCAATCAAAAAATCCTTCAAGATTGCATAATGAGATTCATAAGATAAAGTTTTTTTTTTTTTCCCATCTTCGCCATTCTTCTCGAGCTCGTAATACAACTTAAACATTAGTTTCACACCTTACTCGATTTTGATTGACAACTCAAACTAAAGCTATAAATTCTTCCACTTGTCTTCTTAAAGTGTTATATCGAAAAAACAACCGAGGTACATTCTGGTTATTCGGGTTACCGGTGTCAGTGCAGAAGTTTTCATAGATTCTGCTCCAGTAACTCATACTCACTAAACCATTTTGCCGTCGTTTCTCGTCCTTTGCCGGATAACATACAACAAAGTTTCTACATAGAGATAGATCTTCATATATGGTAAACTCTATCAGATTAATATAGGTTTGAGACATATGGGTGTAAAAGAAGGTGTGATTTTGGAAGTGAAAATAGTCGAGTGTATATAACTATTTTATAGCCGTTGTATGGAACTAGCCGTTGTCGGCTCAACCTAGGCCGATCGTCTCAGTTTGCAACGACAATGACTATATAATTTATAATTTTGATCATAGCCTTTCATCTAGGTTTAATCAAACGGCTATTTATGACTTTAACAATAAATAATTCAATTTTAAATTTTAATTAAAAGTAACTTGATTATATTAACTAATTTGATTGAACTAACTAAAATTATAATAAAACATTAGTCTTTATTACATTATTTTAATATACTACGCTCTTTTACAAGATATAAACTAGTGCAGTAATAATTTAAATATAATAAACACTTTAGTAAAAATCTTGGACAATCTCGGGCCTCCAGTTTATCTTCATTTGACGTATCTTCCATTCAATGTGCTCTTGAGAAGATTTTCCCTGATTTTTGTGAGCATTAGTACGATTAACTTTCAAATTTTCTTTTCCTTCAATTTTCTTGCCTTGAACTTTTTTTTTTCTTATAGCTGCAGATTTGACTTGGTTAACATTTAAAACTTGAAGACTTCTTTGTTTTTTCTCATTCTCTATTTTTTTATAACCATCGCATATCTTACTAATAACATCTTCGAGTATGACTCCAGAAAAATCAAGTTGGGTTGCAATATTTGCCATTTTTTTCTGAATTTTTTTGAACAAAAGTTGAGATGGAAATATTAATTAGAGTGAAAGTAGAAGAATTTTTGAGTGGAGATGGTGTGATTTTGGAGTTGATTTTTTTTGAATTTATAGGGTGAGGATGAGACCCGTTGGATTATAGCCATTGAGATTCGACCGTTGTCGAATCAACTTGAGACACGATGGGCAAACCCCCTGAAATACCAATTTTCCAACCCATTTTTTGGCAAACCCATGGTGGGATTGGCAAACCCAAAAAATGGGTTGACAAATTGGTATTAGGGGGGGGGGGGGGGGGGGTTCCCATCGCATCTCAGGTTGATTCGACAACGTTCGAATCTCAATGGCTATAATCCAACGACTCTCATTCTCTCCTTATAAATTCAAACAATTTCAACTCCAAAATCACACATTCTCCACTCAAAAATTATTCTAGTTTCACTTCAATCTTAGTATTTTGATTTCAAACTCTTGCTCTCAACTTATGCTAAAAAAATCAGAAAAAATAATGGACACCTCATTACAAACACAAAATACTGAATCAAGAAAAAACTTCAACAAAGCTTCGCGGTCCAAGGTTTAATATCCAAGAAGATAAAGCTATATGCATAGGATATGTATCATGTATGCTTGATGCTTCCAATGGTGTTAATCAAGCCCATGTAAAGCTTTGGAAGAATTTTTTTAAAAAAATTTGACGAGGAAACTGGGAATCCAAATAAACGTGACTTCTCCGGGTTGTCAAGTCGTTTTTATGTAATCAACAAAGACATGAGCGTTTGGGTAGGTGTGATGATGCAAGTGAGTCGTTAAAGAGCAAACGGTGATGGAGAAGCCGATATAGTAAGTTGCATTTCAATTTGTTTAATTGATTTTTAAAACTTTTATAAAGTTGTCGTAATAACTAATTCATAAATGTTGAAACTACAAATGCAAAAAACTCGAGAGGCATGAAAACTCAAATAAGGTTCGGGTTTCAAACACGAAGAATGTTTTCACATCCTCAAAGTCCTGAATAGATTTAACCCTGAACCGTGAATGAATATCAAGTAACAAAGCAATACCCTTACGAGACGGCAAACATTTCTCAAGGGTCTCCATCTACTTATTCTTCACCAGAAACAACCTAAACCCCATAACCCAATATAGGCGTGTCCCAACATGCTAATACTAATCTTAATGTTAATTGATATACAGAAAGATATGATGGACCAAAACAATAAAAAAGCTAAAAGGATCAGAAAGGCGGCTCAAGAAGCCACTGAATCTTCAACTTCAGATGTCAACTTTCAAGGATTTTTTGAAAAACAAGAAAAAAATGATATTAGTAAATTGGTAGAGCGTCATAAAATGGCTGCAGAAATTAAAAGAGGTCACAAGGCACTTGAAAAGAATCTTTTTAATGCTCACATGAGAGGAATCTTGGGACTGGACACGTCAAAGATGAATCAGACACAACTGCGAATCTGGCAAGAAGAAATAAATAAAATTGAAGCACAGAAGGAACACCAATGCCCAAACTCAGTTGACGTTGATTCTCATGAGGAGGAAAATGATGATATCAATAATGTCATTGTTCCACTGGATTAGTTTTAGTTTTAAATTTTGGATGTAGTCCTTTGTTTTGCACTCAATTTAAGCCTTAATTTCAATTTCGATGTAATCCTTTGGTTTTAATATCAATTTCGGTGTTGTTTTTTCACCAATTTGATCCTTAATTTCAATTTCAATGTTTGATCATAAAATTACACAAATCAAATTAAAATGAAAGAAATAAAATGATTTAAATAATAACTAAAAAGTTTAAAAAATAAAACTAAATCCTGTGAGGGTTTCTTCTTCCAAAATAAGCCCACAAGTGTGCAGTGAGATCCTCCCTTAGTCTAGCATATGATCCTCTGTGTTCAATTCTCGCTTCTACCATTCTATATTCTCTTGCTTCCACACCATGTTAGGGTTGAACATCTTTCCTCAAATCTTGATGTGGATAACTTGTCCAGCTGGGATCCCATCGGGTATCCTCGATTACCATATTATGCAAAATGATGCAGGTGAGCATAACCATATTAATTTCTATTGGTTTAAATGTACGATATGGTCCACAAGTTATATGGAACTTCCTGTTCAAAACTCCAAATGCTCGTTCGACATCCTTCCTAACCGCCATCTGCTTCCCATTAAAATGTTGTTTTGCATGTCACCTTGGGATACCTGAGCATAAGCTTGAACTAATGTTGACAAATGTGGATAAATTGCATCAGTTGAAAATACCCACTATTATAGTTATTGCCGTTGACGGTGAAATTTGAAGCTGGAGCAGTTCCATACTTCATATCTTCAAACAAAGGCGATTTATGCAAAATATTGATGTTGTTATTTGAACCCGGTAGTCCAAAAAAAGCATGCCATATCCAA
The DNA here is from genome assembly GCA_023531435.1 of Papaver californicum. Classification (NCBI taxonomy): domain Eukaryota; kingdom Viridiplantae; phylum Streptophyta; class Magnoliopsida; order Ranunculales; family Papaveraceae; genus Papaver; species Papaver californicum. The sequence continues at coordinate 3,847,943 of JAJJMC010020031.1, read as the reverse complement.
CAATCATAAGAGGATGTTGCTTCGAAAACAACAATTGGTTTGTGAAGTGGCCATGCATATGGACATGCATGACACACGCAATGCATGCAATCAAGGATACCTAGTATTTCGGGAAATCATGTTTTGGTGTTTTCAGCTAGTAGTCGGTCAACATCATCTTGCGTTTCCTTGAAAAACGTGGAACAAAATGGTTGACTAAAGTTTTGCAGAACATTTTGAGATTTTCGTATGTTGTTTTTTTACCACACGACAGTACTCATCACAGGCATCCGCCGATACACCATAACCTAGAATCCTTAGGGATGCAATGACCTTTTTTCAGGACTATGTCCTCGTATGTTTAGTGCATCAAATTGAAAGTTGAATTCAGGTTTTACCCGACAAAGCTCTCCCATTACCCGGATGACCAAGTGTTGTGGCATGCGGAAGCGACGTTGAAAATCTTTATCAGAGTATATAATTCTATTAGTAAAATAATCACGCATCATTTGTTGATGTCCTTCCTCTCGATATCTCCATGTCCATCTTCTTGTCAACATGACTCCTGATTATGGATCTCGCGGTATTTTCCCTGAGTATAATCTTATCATATGGTTGGTCATCCTTCTCTCATTTTCCACTTCAGGATCAATAAGTTGAGATCAAGAGTTTGAGATGGAAAGTTTAAGATTTAAGTGAAAGTATAAGAATTTTTGTGTCGAGAAGGTGTGATTTTGGAGTTGAAATTGGTTGAATTTATAGGGAGAGAAATGAGATCCGTTGAGATTCGACTATTATTGAGGCAAACTGAGCATAAGATTGAACTAAAGTTGACCATTGTGGATAAAGTCCATCCGCCAGGAAATACCCCATGTTATAGTTATTGACGTTGACGGTGAAATTTACAGTTGGAGCATTTCCATACTTCAATTCTTAAAAAAATGAGCTTTATGCAAAATATTGATCTCGTTATTTGAACCCGAAAGTCCAATTTTTTTTTCATATCCAACAATCATAAGAAGCCACCGGTTCCATAACAATAATTGGTTTTGTATAATGGCACGTATATTGACCTTACCAAGCATAAGGACATCCATGCCACACCCAATGCATGCAATCAAGGCTACCTAGCATTCCGAGAAAGCCTCTCTTCTTGTTTTCAACTAGTAGTCGGTCGACATCATCTTGTGTTGGTTGTCGTAAAAAACGTGGACCAAAATGGTTGACTAAAGTTTCGTAAAACACTATGAGATTTTCGTATGATTTTGTTTTTTCCATACGAATATACTCATTATAGGCATCTGCAGACACACCATAACCTAGAAACCTTAGAGATGAAGTGAGCTTTTATTTAGGACTATGTTATCGTATGTTTCGTGCATCAAATTGATAGTTGAATTTAGGGTTTACCCGACAAATCTCCCCAATAACCCGCATAACCAAGTGTTGTGGCATACGAAACGACGTTAAAAATCTTCATCATAGTACACACTTCCGTTAATAAAATAATCAGGCATTATTTGTTGATGTCCTTCCTCTCGAAATCTCCACGTATATCTTCTTCTCAATATGGATCTTGGTTCTGGAGATCGCGATATTTGCGTTGTGTATAATTATATCAGGATGTTTATCATCGTTCTCTGATCGTGTGAATTTGCACCCATTTGATCCAACTGCTATATAAACCCTTGTCGTTGTTGGACAAATATTTCCTCTAATGTGTGCGGTTCTTCATTTTCCAAATTAGGATCTATAATAAATGAAACGACTGAAAACAAGTAATAATGAAAAAAATGGAAGACATTTTTTTTGTGAAAATAAAGAATTGATAGAAGTTGAGTGTTTTTAAAATTGGTGAACGGAAGGAGATTATATATGTAAAAGAAAATATAGCCATTGGGGTGATACTAAAATGTAACCATTGTCGAAGAAGAATGAGACGGTCGTCTCAACCTGAGCTGAGCCTCGTCTCAACCTGAGCCGAGCCTCGTCTCAACTTGTGACGACCGTCCCAACTTATAACGATCAATTTAATATAAGTCGACAAACCGTTTTTCCGCTGCCCAGAAATGGGTTTGCCCATCCACCTGGCATAGGAATTTTTTTGATTTGCAAGTTCTCACTGGACTTGCTCTTAGAGAACCAAAGTTTACCACCACCATGTTGTTGAAGTTATCCTACTAATTTTAGTCCTATACAATATGTTTTTCGATCCAACCTTGTTGTGAGTGATTAATTATATTTAAATCTTAAAAAATTATTATTGTTACATTATCGTTATTCTCTCTAAGAATTAGGAAAGTTGTATGACCAAAAAAAAATTGTGGAAAGAAAAATCAAAAGATGACGTAGTAGTCGGGGATAGAAAACTCTCAAAGGCCCCAATGGTAATTGGATAAAAATTAAATAAGATCCAATTTAACATCAAATCTCTGGGACCAGAAGAGCAGGGGCGGAACTAGAGCATGGTTTACCCAGGCTCAAGCCCCCCTTTAAAAGGCTATATTTTTTTTGAAAGCCTATTTTATGTTATATAAAAATTCAAGCCTAATATTTAGACTTAATACTAGGTATAAATCTAGTCAATCCCACCCCTTGAAAGACTACTAGTTCCGCCACTGAGAAAAATCTAGTTTAAAATTCTTTCATCATAGCTGGACAAAATATAATTATGTTTTAAGGTGAAAACAAATGTAATGCAAAGTGGTACTTTTATATAGGTTCGAGAGATCAAGCTCGAATAGGACGATCCTAAACCAAGAAATGGCCGTTCATGTCCTACTTCGATCACAAAGGTGAAGAAGATTAGGTAGGTCTTAGGGGAAGGAAGCAAAGAAGGTTGAGAAATCTCAGTGTGACGAGTAACTATAGTGTATAGAGAAGAATGGATTATCTTTGGGATGAATCGCTAATTCTGTATATTTTTGTCTCTTACTTCTCTCTTTTTCTTGTTTCGAATAGATGAATCCATCTATTTATATTTCTGAGGAGACACACTGATTTCTCATAAGTGGTGGAAGTCAGGGAGAAATGGAGAAGTGACGATTGTGGAGATTGTAGTGGAGTCATATTCGAAAATAGGGAAGACTTGTATGACCACTACTTCTCACCCTCTCAACTGCTCTGTAGCCGTCCCACTACTTATTACCTTCTTGTTCGTGAATGTGTTGCCACAACACACGATTGCCTTAGACCGCCAGACCAATACTCCAATAAGAACCCCCCATGTGTTGTATTTGATATCTCGTAGAATAATAGTGGATTCGTGAACCACTACTGTTTTGATTAGGTCAAGTCAAGTCAAATGACTTGCTAAGTCAGAGAGGCAAGTCACGCAACTCACTGAATTGGTAGTTAAACTGATTAGTGTCGAGTCTGGTAAGTTTAGTGATTATGTACTAACTTAGGAGTAACATGATTGTTTTAATAGCCAAAAGTCAGCTTAGAAGTAGTAATGCATAATTCTGGAAGTGTTTAAAGACAATATTGCAAGGAGATTCCTAGGCAAGAATGCTTATTAAATAACCATATAGGGCTAGCGCTGAAATTAGGCAAATGACTGAAAAGAATGGTGTATCTCTATGGGAAGCAGCTAGCAGAACTAAGGCTGGTTTCTTGCCGTAAATGATAATGGGTCGCTAAGGGAGTGGCTAGCAATCTAGCGCTAGCTTCTTAGACACAAATTGCTAAAGAAGATAGGGTTTTAGGCTAATGCGCTTCTAGCAAGGAAGATAACACTTTATGCGCAAAGTTTAAAACGCTTCTAGTCAAGGAAGCTAGCGCTTCTAGCGCTGCTAGTCTAGGAAACTAGCATTCTAGTATTAATCCATTGCTAGCGCAAAGGCTAATGCGTCCTTGGGGACGCTTGCTAGCAAGAACGCTAGCGTTTCATCCGCAAAGGCTAATGCGTCCTTGGGGATGCTGCTAAAGAAGGAAGCTAGTGCTTTGAGCGCCAATGCTAATGCGACCCTGTGAAGCTGCTTTGGTAGGGTTAGCGCTAGCATGGCGCTAATGCAAGAAAAGGCTAGGGCTAGCCTAGCTCAGAGGCAAAATGCATATTTGGAGGCATTGTTCTTTGCTTGTGGCGCGTTCAAGTGGAATGACGCATAATTTGTGGCTTGTCCTTGAGAAGAAATACTAAAATGGCATATTTTAAGATCAGGGCAACAATTTGTAATGTGTTCTTTGCGAACAAAGCATTAAGCTAAAATGACTTGCTAAGTCAGAGAGGCAAGTCACGCAACTCACTGAATTGGTAGTTAGACTGATTAGTGTCGTGTCTGGTAAGTTTAGTGATTATGTACTAACTTAGGAGTAACATGATTGTTTTAATAGCCAAAAGTCAGCTTAGAAGTAGTAATGCATAATTCTGGAAGTGTTTAAAGACAATATTGCAAGGAGATTCCTAGGCAAGAATGCTTATTAAATAACCATATAGGGCTAGCGCTGAAATTAGGCAAATGACTGAAAAGAATGGTGTATCTCTATGTGAAGCAGCTAGCAGAACTAAGGCTGGTTTCTTGCCGCAAATGATAATGCGTCGCTAAGGGAGTGGCTAGCAATCTAGCGCTAGCTTCTTAGACACAAATTGCTAAAGAAGATAGGGTTTTAGGCTAATGCGCTGCTAGCAAGGAAGCTAACACTTTATGCGCAAAGTTTAAAGCGCTTCTAGTCAAGGAAGCTAGCGCTTCTAGCGCTGCTAGTCTAGGAAGCTAGCATTCTAGTATTAATCCGTTGCTAGCGCAAAGTCTAATGCGTCCTTGGGGACGCTTGCTAGCAAGAACGCTAGCGTTTCATCCGCAAAGGCTAATGCGTCCTTTGGGACGCTGCTAAAGAAGGAAGCTAGTGCTTTGGGCGCCAATGCTAATGCGACCCTGTGAAGCTGCTTTGGTAGGGTTAGCGCTAGCATGGCGCTAATGCAAGAAAAGGCTAGGGCTAGCCTAGCTCAGAGGCAAAATGCATATTTGGAGGCATTGTTCTTTGCTTGTGGCGCGTTCAAGTGGAATGACGCATAATTTGTGGCTTGTCCTTGAGAAGAAATACTAAAATGGCATATTTTAAGATCAGGGCAACAATTTGTAATGTGTTCTTTGCTAACAAAACATTAAGCTAAAATTTATCTTTGGGGATTATTTTTGGCTATTCCCAAATTTGATAGATGTTATTGGAACATCGATGCGCATTTGAGTCGAGTTCAAGGAATTCAACTTTGGAATTTGTGCGACTTGAGACTGATTCGATATGACATAAATATTATGAATATTAGAGAGGTTACAAGATTAGTTTAGAATGCGTGCAGTTGTTTAGAGAAATTATATTCTTAATTCGCTTGCAAAATATATGTAGAGATACAATATTTCATATTTCGATATAGAGTTAGAGATATGCGCGTAATTATGTATACACACTTCTATGTTCCTGCTTCTAGGCAGAGGGCAATTTTATAATTCTAGCCCTTGTCAAAAACTCACCATCTACAAATTAGAATGATTCACTATTTTTTTTTCTTTCACTCCAATCACTTTATGCAGAAAATAAACCCCACATTCTTAAATCAATTATCCTAAGTAATACCACTTACAAAATCGTAGAAAAATTGTTAGCTATTAGATTAGGGCCTATACTTTCTAGGATTATCTCTCCAACCCAATCATCCTTTATTCCAAGTAGGCAAATCACATGTAACATTATCTTGGCCCACGAGGTTATTCACGTAATAAAATGAAAACAAGTAATACTAGGGATCGTATTGGTTACATCAAAGGTATTTGATAGGGTAGGACGGGATTACCTGATTCAAACAATGAAAAACCTGGGATTTAGTGATACTTGGCGTGATTTAAGTTTATAATGTGTAAATACTCTCCAAATTGTGTTTTGGAAACCCTCTATAAATTAAGAAAGGGTTCCCTTATTTTATTCCTCTTTTCTCATATGCATGGAAGGGATCTCTAGAATTCTAGGCAACAAAAATTGACAAGAAAATCTTGGGTGTTCAATACTCTAAAAAGAGTCCTTCAATAAATTATCTTCTCTTTGTAGACGACTGTCTTATTTTTGCAAGGGCTATCCTTGTAGACACTAGAAATTTGTTGGATTTGCTTAATAGTTTTGGTTTAATCCCATGTCAATTATTAAACTTTTAAAAATTAAGGATTTTTCCCGGTAAGAATCTACCTAACAGATTTGATAAAATGATGTGAAAATTCTAAATATTAGGAAAATAAGAATGACAAATTGTTATCTGGAGACACTTTAAAAATCAAATATTTTGATTCTCTAATATTTATGTTTGAATATAGGCTCCAAAATAGGAAATATAAGTTGTTTTCTCAAAGTGAAAGATATGTCATGGTTAAGTATGTCTTGGAATCCATACCTATCTTCCAAATGAGATGTTTTCTTATACCAAAAGAATCACCAGCCAGCTCACATGACCTTAAATTTTTTTTTATGGTGTGAACATGAAAATGGTAAAGGCCTTTACTTAAAGAATTTGAATGCATTTCACGCACCAAAGACAAGCAAAGGACTTGGTTTTAGAGACATGCACACTAACATATCGACTAAACTATCTAGAGTAGCATGATTAAGACTAACTCAATTCGGGAAGTTGGATATGGGTATAACATTCATATTTGGAAGGACCTTTGGACACCCAACAATAAAAACCAACGGAGAGTGGAATGTCACTTCTCTAAACAACTTATTCATATATGATATAATTCTTAAAATTTTAAGCATTCAATCTAACCTGGGAGTAGACACAAATTAAGATGGAACCACACCTTAACATGAGAGTTTACAAATAAATCCTTAGAAACCATTCTTAAGGGTACCAGTATTGTAATTGTTAAATATCAAAACAATATATACTTAGGGACTAACTATCAACTACTACGCTAAATATATGAAGAAAATATGATAAGAACAAGATAAGTTGTAATATAATGGAAGAGATATTTCATTTATTACAGATCAACTATTAAGGGTCTTTATTTATATGAATCATGATGTCCTTAGAATCCAATGAATAGCAAGGCCTATAAAGGCTAAGCTACATACATTCTAGAGTATTTTTTTATATGAAATTGTTTCCTCTAAACTTTTCTTTTGGGATTTTAGATATTTATATAGATAATATTATCCATATTGTGCCGATTTTTATTTGTGTTTTTGAGCTTAAAGTCTGAAGAGCTAAAGAAGATACAACTATGGAGTTATATTCACAATCACTTGGCTTTCTTCCTCGAAAACCGTTGCTTTGCTTGGATTCAGAAGAACTCCAAATTACTTCTCCCCTGAACTGATTCTGGTATAAATTACTTTAATATTTCTTCCACGTATTTTAATTTCCCCTATTTCGTCTGCTCCACTTTTATCTATAACTTCTGTTGTTGTCAACGACTCTGACCTTGATATTCCTGATCTTAATGTCTCTGATTTCACAGCTTCTGGTCTTGTAGTGAGGAGTGTAACGATTTAGAAAGAGGTTATCTACTCATTTCCTTCCTCTTTTTTTTGAAAAAGTTGTTTGCCCAAATTTCTGTTGTTGGGGTTTTCTGATTTTGACTTTGCTTCAGCTGCTACAGGTCTTCCTTTAATGCCTTTATGGATACCACTACCTACTTAAGGCATCGATAGACCCAAAGGGAAGGAAATCTAAGTCCGAGTAAATAAGATTTTTCTAGAATATGTAACTTAGTTAGGATAGTCTTGAAGATTTACTAGATCAGGAGGGTTTGTATGTACGATTACTATAAATAAGGACCCTTAGTCTCAAAGCTATGGGTCGACTCATAATAAATGATAAATAGTTTCTACTTCGGTTATATAGTTCTTACTGCCTTATGCTTGAGTGTATGTTGTCTAAATTATAAAAACTACATTTTAGCGCAAACACAAGAAGATTGGAATAAGCTTTATCACAAACACAAAGTCGCGTAGAAATAATTTCACAACATTTATACCATTAGGGAGGAACTGATTCGCGCGATCTTCGTTTTTTAGTTTTATTCTCCGTCTGAGATGTGAAGTTGAGGTGCTCTTGCAAATCACAGTTCAAAACTAGCAAGCCCACTAGGTAAACCAGTTACTAATAATAGCGTAGAACGAATCAGTTTAATCGAGGAATAACATATGCTTATCAGGAAACTTATTACAGTGCCAGATTCGTCGCTTGATGACAAGAAAAAACGAACACCTAGGTTGCAAACAAATCAGGACAACAAGCATTGGAGAAACATGCACGGTAAACTTAACATAAGGTACGTAAAAACAGAAAAACATATACTCAAGTTATGACGAAGACAAATTACCGGAATACAGTATGCCACGAAACGCCTATTATTAATATTTAACCCTCGCGTAGGAGAAATCGCGAAATTACAAGACGTCAATGAGCGGCATACAGAGCTGATAACATATCTCTACCGGATACATAAACGGTAGGAGGAAGATCGGAATCTGAAGACGTCAGGACTAGCATGACAATCCTCGACATCACAAGCGAATCCCAAAGGCTCACGCATGGGGTAAATATCGATTAATATGATATATTAATCTGTCACGTTACACGTCTGCCATACCTTGGTAGTACCTGGGAGAATCTGTATAACCTATTTCTGAAAGTTGCAGATGTCATCAAACTACACCTCGAAAGAAACTGGGAGTTTAACCGTTAACCATCCTATTACATGTTTTATTTGCGTAAATTTACAAAACGAACCCGATGCCGCCGTCACAACCGCCAGAGATATTGGAAAATCAGCAGTCCCTCAGACTAAAATATTGTGTTTTTCATTAAAAATCCAACCACAGGGATAGACATATTTTTGTGTCTGATTTGATCTCATATTTATACTGGTAATTCTCAATTTTTGTACTAATATTATTTTTTTTGTAGGTATTTTTGTGAACTGGCAATTATGAAAAAGTTGGCTTAAATGTGTTAAAGACAACCTAGAAAATTGATAAAGGCACGCCGGAATTTGGTTAAAGGCACCCACAATTGTTATAAATGCACCGACTCTCTTTCAAATTCAAATCAGAAAATTGGCAGGATTTATTTCTTCTCAAACAACAAAGATTTTGATCAAGAGTTTTGGGATCATTTTAATGTTTTAAGGAAAGAATATTCTCTTGCTTCGAAAACTAAGAGTTTATACACGAATGGGGAGTTGTGAATCGAACAAAATTTCGGGCAATAATTCATTCTCGTTTTAAACATGTAGAAAAATAATCGCGTGAAGAAAATAAGATTTCTTTCCTATTTAACCTTATCCTGTTTCTATGTTGTTAGAAAGATATTTGAGAAAACAAGGAAACATCGTGAAAGAGTATTATACTCGGGTTTAAACAAAGCAACAAAATCAGAACTGAGAGTTCGAGAGAGAAAAAAACTATTTTTCGAGAATTATATCATTGAAGGGATAAGATATTCAGAGGATTTGAAAGAAGATTTGAGAAAATTTTGATGTTGTAGTATAAATATGGGTCAAGGAGAGCATCACAGGGCGGGGGGAGAGCACAGTGAGTGAAAATTTCGAAAGAAAAACGGTTTCTGCAGTTGCAGAGAAAGAAGAAGAAGATGAAGAACATATACACAAAGAAACAGTCGCAAAAAAAACCTTGGTTGTTTCTTTGTTGTTAACTGCACCAAAAGTACGTCGTTTTTTTAACTGTGCTAGAAAGTTGCTCTTCATAACTGCACATGAGGTCCGTTCTTCAATTAACTGCTCCACAAAGCCGTCGGTAATTCGATAAGAAAAATTAAAGAAAATTATAAGCAACTTTAAATTAATACATTCATTGTTTAATCAATTTTATTTTATTTTTCTTGCTATGAGTAGCTAAATCCTCTTTTAGGATTAAAGGGAAAGCCTTATTATGCTTTCCAGAAATTTTTAATTTGTTTTCTATTTTCATTCTCCTTGGTCCTTGATAGACACATTTTTGTGTCCGATTTGTCTCAATTCTTTATTGATAGTGCTCAATTGTGTACTAATTGTGTTATTTTATGTGTTTGTAGGTATTTTTGGAAAATAAATATTTTTGGAAAATTTGGCTCAAAAAAGTGTTTAAGGCACCCGGAAAAACTACTAAAGGAACCCAAGGATTGAATAAGGGCACCCCAGTTATAAAGACACCCTCACTTTGGATAGGGGCACCTACCTTCCTTTTAAGTTTAAAAGAAAAATTTGGCGGGAAATTTTATTTTCAGTCTGTGAGAATTGGGATCGAATTTTTGGGAGAGATTTTGGAGGATTTAAGACAAGATTATATCTTACCTTATTGAGAAGAGTTTATGTAAGTTGGGAACTCGATCAGATCTTGTGATTGTGCGTTAAAAAAGGAAATATTCTCTCATGGAGATAAAATATTCTCGAGCTCATCCTGTGAGATATTGTTCTCATCTTTTAATAAAGACTGACGAGATATTGTAAGGAGATTTGACGAGAGTTTAGTAAGAAGCAACAACGAGAAGGAAACAAGATCTTCAAGATCAAATCAGCGTGGAAAAATAAGTTCGAAAATAAAAGAAATATTTGTCAAGAATTTTTCATTCAATGAAAAGATATTTTGAACATTTGGAAGTTGATTTGTGTTGTAGTATAAATATGAGTCGATGGGCACATCATAAGGGGGGTTGGCTTCGGCCAGCATCAAGAGAGAAGAGAGAAAAAAAATTATACTACTGCTCGTGAGAAGAAAAGGATGAAGAAATCGTTGCCAAAAGGTTGAAGAAACTGTTGCTAAATATAGCACAATTGTTCAAAATCGTGATCTATACTCTTGTATTCAACGGTTTTAGCAAGTACATGCGACATATTTGAAGTTTAATACACAAGTGAAGCGTGCTTTATTCAACAACACCTAAGAGCAGTCGTTGTTTTCAATTTTTGAGCTAATTATGTATCTATCTTTTGAGACTGTTTTGAGCGTGATGAGCTAAACCCCATTACTGGGACAATGCAGGAAGCCATATCTCATGAATGGATGGTAATTATTTTTGATTCCTTTTTACTTTTGCATTGATTTAAGATGTTTACTAATTAGTTATGATTTTGTTTGATGGTGTATGCTTAGTCTTAGAACTTTTGATGCGCCATGCTTATGATTTACATCTAATGTTTTAGAAATCTATTTTTGGCAAACGAAAAGAGTCCATAAAAGAGCTTAAATTGTTAAGAATCAATATATGCATCACTTGATTATGTTTATGGTGGAGTTCTATGTCTCAGTTATCCTTAATTTTGCTAGCATATTTTGTATATATTTGCTGGATTAAATTAGAATTAGGTCTAAAAACAATGTTCACAAGTCTGAGTGAACGAACTCTATTTACCACTTGTCTATAAACCACATCAGTCCTTATATTCTAGCTTCGCATTGTTATTAATTTTAATTCATATGCCCTACAGCTTGGATTGATCATAGAATAGTATTTGCACAAGCAAATCAAGTGAAGGAAGATTAATTATTATTTTAGTATTCTCATTGATTTAAAAGACTTATTTTTCGAGATGTACTTTGTGTCCTAAATCGTCTTGAGATAATTGGAAGAAGTTTATAGAAAATAATTATATATCTCTAGTGTGCATAATAACGGTGGAATCTTGACATCCTAGGCTCTCTTCTATTTAAGTACAAAAACCATTTTTAGTATTTTAAGCATGTTTAGAATTTTAGAAAAACAATCACCATATTTATCATTAACACTTTGATTAATAAAGAAATAGAAATTTTATTTTTAAAAGATATATGGAACGAACCGTTTTGGTATTTTGTCTTATCGACAGTCATACACTTGCGGTATAAATTAAAATCTCATCACATAACACTGATGATTGCGGCCACCTAAAACACATATTTCAGCCTGATTGATGAAGGAGCATTGTAGCATTACATAGGGCGTGGTGACGGAATAACGATTAACCTGATCTCGGATGTTAGCGACAAACTATAGATCTTTCAGAACCAATACTCCGACGATTAAGACGAGGTGCAACGAAACAGTAAACAATTATCGAAGGGACGAACACCACGCTGCAAAGAGATACATAATTGGCTTTACCGATAACCTTTGAATGGAATCATTACAACGATACAGGTTACCTCCACTTTAACCCTTTGGTTTTGATTTTGATTATTGCAGGTTGGGAAGCTAAACGTATTCTGATTGACGCAGGAAGTTTTGTTGACATCCACTTCTACAACACATTCCTAAGCTTGGAAATCGACGAAGACATGAAGGACGGACCCAGCGGGACTGGTAATGCTTGATGTCATATCCGTGCTTATTATTATCCATGTCCAATTCGAGGTAATATAGGCAAAGCCGATGTACACGACCATCCTCGGGAGAAATTGATACACCACATGCAGGATGTGGTATCTACACTACACCAAAGCTTATAGTTCACCATACATGATGGGACAATCGAAATAAAAGAAGACCGAAACATTGCAACCGGGACCACGTTCAAAGTCAATTTTATTTGCAGGCACGTCTAACACGGACCTGGATCACAAGAAAAAGATGAAGGAATAACAGAGAAGAGGTACCTTGGAAAAAAAGGAGATGTCAATGAAAGAAATGACCTAGATAAATAACAATTACCGGACCCCAACAGCGAGATGTGTCCAGGATAGAACTGCCTGTTATGATTAGTATAAGCACAATATTAATCACCCTCAAGAATTTAACAGCAAGATAATGAAAGGGAAATAAACACACAGTTGCGCAAAACAAAGCGAGAAAAGGGGAAAAGAGCTAGGGATAGTAGCCTGCTCTGGAGTGAGTTGAAATGAAGAACTCGTTTTTCTTTTATAGCCAAAAGAAGAGTGAAATCCGCACAATATTGAATGAGAATAAATTTTTTATTTAATCAAAAATTTAAGTGCAAAATTTAATTTGAAACGGTAATAAAACGGGCAAAACATATTTTCTTTTATGACAAGAGTTATTCTTGCCGGGTCATACGCCTCCACATTTAAAACAAACTTTAATGAAATAATTTATGTTCAAAAACATAAGTCTTGGTTTGCCCGCAACCTAAGCTATGCGCGCACCCGCAAGCATACTCATTCCCGCAGCAGTAGCCACAGTCACTCTCGCACCCGCAACCACAGCCGCAAGTCCTCAAGCACTCAATCACTCAATCACACAAGCCGCAACCGCAAGCGTGCGTGCTTCGGTGCGAAGCACTGCACATGTATGTGAAAAGTATGTTTGCTCCAACTAGCCCATTGCCTTAGTCCTCCCCTAACCACAAAAGCTTCTAAACCCTAAGGGCCCTCCCTTAGTTGCATTTTTTGTGGTAATAAAGAGAGGACTCATCTCTAGTCTCTCCAATGTGGGACTAAAGGTTCTTCATTCACAATAGTGAAAAATGAGCTAGTGTCCCTTAGTGACTTCTAGGTCCTAAGGTCCATTCCCACCAAGACCAAAATACATTTTAAGTTCATTTTTCTCCAACAATCCCCCACATGAATGAAAACCCGATGAAAATCAGAAATCAGAAAGCGAGAAATACCTCTTAGGCAATTCGGGTCCATAAGGTCTTGAACCTTTGCTTAGTGAGAAATTACCGGAACTACTTGATGGACAGTGAACGCGATTTCTTGAACTTCCATCGTATGGTGTAGTTCATCAGTAACTTCCACGCGCGATATCTTTGTAGGTGCTGTTAAGTTCGTGCCGTTGTTTCCATTTTGGCCCTGGACGTATCCCGTTTCTCAGAATGCTCTAGAGAATCAACTCAGTTCTCATAGGAAGCGGCCCACTTCCTCATTCAGATAGATAAGTTCTAGTGTTTACTGCTACACCCCACTTAAATCTTAAATTGAAACTGTAGAACTCATTAAGACTTAATAAAAAGTCATCCTCACATGCAGTCACACTATCACGTCTACACCATAGGGAAGGGACGGAGAATGAAATTCTCTGATAGTGTTTCCTTTAACCCACCACAAATTAGTTGTCTCATTCGAAACCTTGATCTTGGGATATCCAGTCAGCAAGGTTGAGTATCCTTCATGGCAAGTTTATTTGATGAGCTTAAGCCCCATCCCCCTTGATGCATTACTAACTATCTCCTTGGACAAACCTTTCGTCAAAGGGTCCGCGATATTCTCCTTAGACCTCACAAAGTCAACAGAAATAACACCAGTTGAGATTAATTGTTTTAGGGAATTGTGTCTTCTACGAATGTGTATAGACTTCCCATTATAGTTGCTGTTTTTAGCATTAGCTATTGCAGCTTGACTATCACAATGTATAAATATAGATGGCACAGTCCTATGCCAAAGAGGAATGTCTTCTAAAAAACATCTTAGCCAAGCGACTTCCTCTCCTGCTTTACCTAACGCAATAAACTATGGTTCCGTAGTGGATCGAGCTATACATGTATGTTTGGAAATCTTCCAAGATTCAGACCGCAAACTAGAGTGAAAACATATCCACTCGTACACTTAGACTCCTCTGAGTCCGATATCCTATTTGCGTCATAAAATCCTTCTAGGACCGCAGGATATCTCTCATAACTTATACAAAAGTTCAAAGTGTACTTTAAGTACCTTAACACTCCAATAAGTGCATCCCAATGCTCTTGTGTCGGATTATATGTATACCTACTCAACCTACTCACAGCATAAGAAATGTATGGCCTCGTACAGTTCATTAAATACATCATACTTCATATAACACGTGAATATTCAAGTTGTGAAACTCCGTTACCCTTATTCTTTTTGAGTCTACAACAAGGATCATAAGGAGTATAAGCAGGTTTACAATCAAACTTGTTATATTTTCTAAGCACAGATTCAACATAATGAGATTGACTAAGACTATATCCTTTAGAATTTCTTCTAATCTTCATCCCTAAGATCACATCAGCGGGGCCTAAGTCTTTCATATCAAAGTTCTAATTTTGCATGCTCTTTGTGGAGTTAATTACATCCATGTTTGTACCAAGTATAAGCATATCATCAACATACAAGCATACAATCACGCAGGCATCATTCACAAGTTTAGTATAAACACACTTGTCAGATTCATTAATTTTAAAACCACTAGAAATCATTACATGATCAAATTTTTCATGCCACTGTTTAGGTGCTTATTTCAAACCATACAAAGCTTTTCTTAGTTTACAAAATTTGTTTTAACAACCTTTCACTACAAAGCCCTCAGGTTGGTCCATATAAATTTCTTCATCTAATTCACCATTTAGAAAAGCTGTTTTTACATCCATTTGATGTATCTCTAAGTTATGAATGGTAGCAATAGCAATTAGCATCCTAATGGAAGTAATTCTCGTAACAGGTGAATAAGTATCAAAGAAATCTATACCTTCTTTTTGTTTATAGCCTTTAGCTACTAATCTAGCTTTGTATTTTTCCACAGTTCCATCTACCTTACGTTTTCTTTTGAAGATCCATTTACAACCTATGGGTTTACACCCTAGAGGTAAATCTACAATCTGCCAAGTATCATTCTGTATAATGGAATTCATTTCACTAATGATAGCTTATTTCCACCATGGAGCTTCAGAAGAAGTCATGGATTCTCTATAATTTTGTGGATCATTCTCAGCTAGACATGTTATGAAGTCTGGCTCAAAAGATTTTTCTGTTCTAAGTCTTTTACCTCTTCTAGGATCAAATTTATCTTCCTCTACAGGTAATGTTTGACTAGTAAAAGGGACATCTAGGGGATCAACACAAATCATGCGAGATTCAGATTTCAAAGGAAAAACATTTTCAAAGAACACAACATCCTTAGATTCCATAATAGTATTCATACCAATTTCAGATATTTCAGAACTTAAAACCATAAATCTATATGCAGTAGTATGATCAGGATACCCTATGAAGACACAATCAACGGTTTTGGGTCCTATCTTGGTTCTCTTAGGTGGAGGAATGGACACCTTAACCAAACACCCCCACACTTAAAATATGCATAAGAAGGTTGTCTACCTTTCCATAACTCATATGGAGTTTTGTCTAATCCTTCAAAGGGTACTTTGTTCAAGACATAGCAAGCTGAGAGGACGGCCTCCCCCACAAGTATGCAGGCAGTCCTGAACTAATTAACATGGCATTCATCATCTCCTTAAGGGTTCGGTTTTTCCGTTCATCCACACCATTAGATTGTGGTGAATAAGGAGGGGTTACTTCATGTATGATGCCGTGTTCTATGCAAAAATCTCCTATAGGAATTACATACTCACCACCACGGTCAGACCTAACAGTTTTGATGGTAGCACTCATTTGGTTTTCAACTTCTAGTTTATATATCTTAAAGGCTTCTAAGGCATCATCCTTACCTTTAAGTAAATATATGTGACAGTACCTCGTACGTTCATCTATAAATGTGACAAACCATTTTTTACCCCCTCTAGTTTGAACTGATTTCATGTCAACTAGGTATGAATGAATTAATTCTAAGGGTTTAGAATTTCTCTGAATATTTTTCTTATAAGATTTTTTAGCATATTTTGATTCTACGCATATTTCACATTTATGTTCATTTTCCAAAGTAAATTTGGGAATGCAGCTAGCCAGTTTATTCATTGATTTATAGTTTACATGACCAAGTCTACCATGCCAAACATTCAATGACACACAAACATAAGAAGAATCAATTTTATTCATTTCAACAGAGGTTACATTCAGTTTATATAGACCCTCAGTCTTATAACCCTTTCCTACATAGTCCTTACCCTTAGTGACAATAACTTTCCCAGATTCAAAAACTAGTTTGAAACCTTTATCATCTAATACACCACAAGATACAAGATTTTTTCAGATGTCCGGAACATGAAAAACTTCATTCAATGTGAGAGTTTTGCCAGAAGTGAGCTTCAACCCAACTTTTCCTTTTCCCGCAACCTGTGTTGCGGACGAGTTACCCATGTAGAGTTTCTCCCCTTCCCATACCTTATGATAGGAGGTGAACATATCTCTGTTTCCACAGGCATGCTTGGTAGCACCAGAGTCTACCCACCAGTCTCTCACATTGGTTACCAAATTGACTTTAGACACCGTGCCAGAAAACTCGTTCTTGTTGCTTTCAACCAAATTAGCATTGTTTTTCTTGTTATTAAAATCCTTACGTTTTCTACAATGCATTGCCATATGGCCAGGAATTCCACAAACATAACAAACACCTTTAATTTTACCAATGCCAGATTTGGGTTTCGGAAAAGTACCTTTCTTGTGCGGACCAGGCTTGCGGTTACTGCGGTCACCCTTTTCAGTCTTGTGTTCAATCACATGAGCCTTGTTGGACATGTCCCTTGCGGAAGATACATTCTTGTCTTTGGAGCACAACAATTCTTCCACTTGTATCTTCTTACCCAATTCAACCATACTGACTTCACCAGTTTCATGTCTCATTCTTCGTTTGTATTCAGACCAAGAAGAAGGTAATTTCTCAATCAGCGCAGACACTTGAAACGTTTCATCTATGACCATACCTTCAGCAATAATTTCATTGATAATGCGCTGAAGTTCAAGAAATTGGTCAAACACAGATTTTTCATTTGTCATTTTGTATTCCAGGAACCGGGCAACTAAAAACTTCTTACTACCAGCAGTTTCCGCTTCATATTTTGCTTCTAAGGCAGCCCATAAGTCAAGCGCAGAAAAGTTTTCTTTTGCGTTATAGAAATCATAAAGAGCATCTTCTAAACAGTTCAGAATATGGTTTTTGGGCATATAGTTCTGTCTACTCCAACTTTCTAACTCTGTTTCATTTCCCGCATCATTTAAACTCTCATCGAAGGATTT
Source organism: Papaver californicum (assembly GCA_023531435.1). NCBI lineage: Eukaryota > Viridiplantae > Streptophyta > Magnoliopsida > Ranunculales > Papaveraceae > Papaver > Papaver californicum. The sequence continues at coordinate 3,830,165 of JAJJMC010020031.1, read as the reverse complement.
CAGAACTAATTCATCAAGCATGTGAAAACTCAGAAAGAATAACATCTTGGATTACCATCTTTTAAAATATTTTCCATTGAACTTTTGTGGTATGTATACATCACTTTTAGCCATTGAAACAGAATAAATATGTATTGTGTTAAGATTGTTGGATCTGCAACAATGGAAATAACACTAAACAGAGAAAATTGTTAACGTTAGAAAATCACTGAAATGATGTACACTCTGATGTTGATGCACACATAAGGACAGAGCTACCTGCTCAGAAAATTGTCCTTCACACAATAGTCATAGGGTACTCCTCAATAATGAGAGATGTTATACCCCAACAGAGGAGATGTGTCCAGGATAGAACTGCCCATTATGATTAGTATAAGCACAATACTAATCACCCTCAAGAACTTAACAACAAGATAATAAAAGGGAAATAAACACATAGTTGCGCAAAACAAAGCGAGAAGAGGGGAAAAGAGCTAGGGATAGTAGCCTGCTCTGGAGTGAGTTGAAATGAAAAACTCGTTTTTCTTTTATAGCCAAAAGAAGAGTGAAATCCGCACAATATTTAATGAGAATAAATTTTGTATTTAATCAAAAATTTAAGTGCGAAATTTAATTTGAAACGGTAATAAAACGGGCAAAACTTATTTTCTTTTATGACAAGAGTTATTCTCGCCGGGTCATACGCCCCCACATTTAAAACAAAATTTAATGAAATAATTTATGTTCAAAAACATAAGTCTTGGTTTGCCCGCACCCGCAGGCATACTCATTCCCGCAGCAGTAGCCACAGTCACTCTCGCACCCGCAACCACAGCCGCAAGCACTCAAGCCGCAAGCGTGCGTGCTTCGGTGCGAAGCACCGCACATGTGTGTGAAAAGTATGTTTGCTCCAACTAGTCCATTGCCTTAGTCCTCCCCTAACCACAAAAGCTTATAAACCCTAAGGGCCCTCCCTTAGTTGCATTTTTTGTGGTAATAAAGAGAGGACTCATCCCTAGTCTCTCCAATGTGGGACTAAAGGTTCTTCATTCACAATAGTGAAAAATGAGCTAGTGTCCCTTAGTGACTTCTAGGTCCTAAGGTCCATTCCCACCAAGACCAAAATACATTTTAAGTTCATTTTTCTCCAACAATAACAACCAAAGAAGTTACAAATTAGAGCCATACGGAGAACATAAAGAGATATTGAGTTGCACCAACTGCTGCGAAACAATATAAACCTGTTTCCATGAAGCATATATGACCTGCCTAGAATAAAACCGGAGATTGCCTACCACAAACTAAAAGTACGAACAAACAAAAAACTTGTCATGCCTAGAATAAAACCGGAGATTGCCTACCACAAACTAAAAGTACGAACAAACAAAAAAACTTGTCATGTAGAGCCAGAGAAAGATGGCTCGTCATTTTACAAAATCGGCCGGATAGTAGACAAAATGCTGGAAAGTAGATGGTGATCGTACCAAAAAATATTGGGAAGCTGCGTAGATATGTATCGACTACATGGAGCTCAATAGAACCTTTTTTTGAAAATAAATACCCTTTACTAGACATTAACCATCTAGTTGATGGAATAACGGGACATGAGTTATTTTTCTTAATGGACAGATACCCAGGGTACAACTAGTTATCGATACACAAGGATTACGAAGAGATGCGTCGTTATACACACCAAATGGAACATATTGTTTTACGGTAATGCCGTTTAGACTAAAAAACGTTGGAGCATGCTATCAGCGCATCTGCTAGCTTAATGAAATACTAAAAAGTATACGCAGATGGTATGTTGGTCAAAATCAAGAAGGAGAAGGACCACCAGGCTAATCCGAATATTCTTAGAACACGCCGTCGCTATGAATGGAATAGGAAAATTTCAAGGCCATCCGCAATATTTGATCACCAGAACGGTGAGACAAATGTTCTAGCATAGCGGAAGATTAACAACCTTACACAGATTCATATAATAATTCTCGAACAAGTGCAAACCTTTCTTCGAGACTTAACGAAGAACGTCACATTTAAATGGAGTCGGGAGTGTGAAGAGGAATTCCAACATATAAAACAATACCTCACATGGCCTCTTGTTCTGCTGAAGCCCCAGAAGAGAGAATACCTCAACTTGTACTTAACACCGACATAATAATCAGTAAGAGGATTGCTAGTCAGACCGGAACATAAACAGAAGCATCTGGTTTTCTTCGTGATTATAATGTTATCATAGGCAGAGAAAAACTGCACGTCGTTGGAAAAGGCGCTATTTTCACTGGAACACGTGCTGAAAAAATTAGATACATATTTTCATGGACGATGGATTTGCGTATATACAACCTACCTTATTAAGGCGCTAATGGAAAAAACGGGATAGGGTGGGAAAAATCTCCAAATAGAGCTTAAAAATGGGAGGGTACCAAGTACGCCACCAATTTTTATATTCCGAAACCTATAAACAATTCCTTGTTTGAACTTTAATCAAAGATAAAAACAGATAAGGAATTTTCTTGGATAATATCTAAGCAAGATTTTGAATCACAAGTATGATTAAAGTACAAGTTGCTCGTCTAAAATCAATTTTATGCGGAAATAAAAGTAAAGCAAGACCACCAAAAAATTTGTTAACGAGGAAATCTGCAAAGCAGAAAAACTCCGGGACCTCGTCTAGTTTGAACACACACTGTATTAAGCCACTACAAACACTAGCCTACTACAATAACTTCGGTTTGGAATCTAGTTGATAGAGAATAAAACTTCCAAGATACTCTCCTACAATTGTTCCCCTACGTCTCTTGACCCCCGTAGGATTCTAGGCATTTGATTCCCTTATCTAACGTCCTTTACATGTCTAGAAGTTGCTCCGCAGTCCTTTGTAAAGACTAGCGCTACCCTGCCTCAAACAAGACATCTATTTGATTTCGTTTTTGATGATAAATCAAGGTGACAAAAAATCTTCTCTTTGATCTAGACGAATCTACACCAAATGATTAGGTTATCTACTAATTTAATTGAATAGAGAATCCTAATCAATCTAACTCACAAGAAAATCAACTTGAGAATAAGTCTTGATGACTTGCCTGGTATATTCAGATCTAGATTTTAAAAGATAAGTGAATTTCTATCGAATATGGATTTGAACAGTAATTATTGAATGCCTTATATCATAAAATAAATACCTTTAGAATATATAAAAATTATACAATAGATCAAATCGAGATACAAGTTCTGAAGCTATCAAAGAAATGATAGTTTTACATGTGCTTTACGAATTCCAAAGTGAAGTCTTTCAAATTATCACCTTAGTTCTTGAAGAACCTTCGGTGTTGGAGGAAAGATTTTGCAACAAGATACACAATATATAAGGGATTAAGTTTTTGAGTTGCTGGATGTCTTCTTATATAGTAATCGATCAAGGCTAGGTTGTTGTAGATGTAACCAACGATTTCTTGCAACCTAAGTAATTCTGAAACTGCTAAGTCTAGGTTTTTTCCTCAGATACAGAGACCCGGTTTCTTTAGTTAGAACTTGACTCACATTGAACTTCTTTTCATAGTTTCAAGTGTTAGATAATTTTGGCATCGAGTAATTACCATAAGTAAATTGATTCCAAAGATAACTTCAAACTACCAAAAACTAAACAATGTGCTCAATCTGTGGGAACTTCCTAAATATGATCCAAAACTTGGTTCACAAGTCAGATCAATTTTTATAAAGAACTAATAATGTTCGCAGGACAGAAGAATACTAAGAATAACGACCATAAGTGTGTGAAATGTTTGCCTTAAAAAACAAAGAAGGAAAGTCGTCGGACAGAAAGATACTAAAAATAACAACCATAAGCATGCAAAATATTTGCCTTAAAAACAAAGAAGGAAAGTGTATAGACCCAAGAATATAAGTTGGTCGATTGGACTTTTGGGTTCGAAACTCACCAAGGTAGGTTCGTAAATTCAAGTGAGTTCCGAGTTCAGGAACTTCAAAACCTGACTAGGTTCGCGAACTCACCAAACTAAGTTTCGCAACTCACCAAAGTAAGTTTCGCGAACTCAAAATGATTTTCGAGTTCATGAACTTCAAACCACTTGTAGGTTTGCGAACTCAAATCATGGGTTCGCGAACTCAATTGACTTTTTGGAGTTCATGAACCTTAAAGTCCTACTAGGTTTGAAAACTCAACTTTTAGGTTCGCGAACTCTGCGAAATTTGTAATTCAGGAACTTCCGACGCTATGCAGGTTTGTGAATTCACCAATTAGGTTCATGAACTCAAATGCGCAAAACAACTTTTCTCACTTGGTTCGTTGTTTCGAAAAGTTTCAAGCCGAGAATTGAATATGAAATATCATTAGACATTTTTCATTGTATTATCTGTGATATGATCCTTCTTTGCAGATCATTTACTAAAGTCTTCGACTTTGCTACGATAGATAGATTGATAGAAGGTAAAAGAGTCGAAAAAGAAAATCAGTCTTCGTTACTAACCTTGTTGAAGTTCTTGAAATGATATCTTCGTGTGATCTTCAATCTTCAATATTCGAAAGTAACTTGGTTGATCATAAGACTCCACTACCTAATCTAATTTTGACTGAAGCTGATTTTAGTAGGATATAAATCAAAAAATAGCTTTGACATTTAAATTTAACAACAGATTTGACATACCAATATCTATGGATTCAACCGATCATTCGTTTTAACATAGAGTAGATTTAAGACAACGCAACATCCAAAGCTTATTAAGAATGACCATCAACGCTCGGGTTCTGGCAAATTTTCTAGTGGATTTCTCGTTGGAAGAACCGAACCACCCGGAGGAAGTAATATATAAAAGAGCAGAATTGGCACGCCCACCAGAGATTAAAAAAACTTAGGAGAATTCGAGGAACCATATTTATTAGTACCAATGAAAGGTGGGAGATATTCGTGGACAATGCGTGCAACAAACAAGGTGTGGCTTTTGGGATTGTCATCACTCTGCTACAAGAAATTTTTTGTCCACGCCTATATCGAATCTACTTCGGATCCAACAAACGATGTAGCGGAATACGAGGTCGTCCTTCACGCAAACAAATTTACAAATGAGATGAAATTGAAAGACGTAAGAATCACCAACGACTCAAAATTAGTGATCCTCAAAATAGGTCGGGCATATAAGATCAAAAATGATAACCTAAACCAATACATGAAACTGATCATGGAGGAGACCTTGAAGATCAGGAAGATAGTCTCCGTACAAATGCGACGTACGTAAAATCAGTATGCAGATGCACTAGATTACAATAGCGTCAATGACCAATGATCCAAATGTACAGAGCTTACCGATAGAGAACATTACTTAATTATTAGTAACCGGAGGAGGGGGACCAAGCGCCTATCACTGTAGCAGAAGAACTAACCATTAATGACTTGCGATGTGGGATTATCAAATTTCTCACAGAAGGGACGCTACCGTTGGAGAGAAAATAAGGTTACAAGATAAGAACACATGCACCAAGGTACGAATTATGGGACGACGCGCTCTAAAATGTACTTACATGCGGCCACTATTAAGATGCCCATTTAAGGGAAAACAGGAATACATCATGTAAACAATCCATACCGGAGACTGTGGGATCACGCTGGAAATAAGTCCCTTGCAAACGAAACAAAACAACAAATGTATTTTTGGCCATATATGCACAAAAACGCCGCAAGGTTAGTTCATAAATGCGAAGCATGCAGAAGTACGCATCAAAAGTACATGGGCCAGTGAAAGAATTAAGGGCAGTACTTAGCCCATGTCCTTTCAGTACGTGGGGACTGATACTGTAGGACCATTGAAGGTAGGAAAAAGAAACAAAAAGTTCTTTCGTATGAACAAATTACTGCACAAATTGGAATGAAGAGGTGCCACTAGCACGGATGCGCGACTAGGAAATCTCATATTCATCTGAGACAATATCATTTGTCATTTAGGTAAACTGGCGGTGATAGTATCAATTGACGGCAACCAACTAGAAAGAAGATGAATTGACTTGCTAACAAACACTTACAAGATAAAAATGTTTAAATCTACTCCTATATATCAACAATGTAACAGACAGGCTGAGACATCAAACAACACTCTCATGTCAAACCGAAAGAAAATTTTCATTCTAGAAAGAGGAAGTTGGGTAAAACAGTTGTCAAACTTTCTTTGGAATTATCGAACTATTCGAAGAGAAACAACTAGTGAATCACCGTTCTCATAACATATGACATGAAAGCAGTATATCGATGGAGGTAATCTTACCAACCACAAGAACTGAAGCGTGGAACCGTAACATGAACTCTGACTTAATATTGGAAATGGGACGACCTATAGGGCCGACGAGTGGCAGCGATTTAGCATGTAGTCAATTACCAGCAGCAGTTCTGGCGAGAGCATAACGAGTTTTGCTGCGAAAATTTGAAATTGGGAACTTAGTATTTCCTCCATTACCACCATACATGAAAGATGCCTCTTAGGAAAAATTCAACCAATCTGGGATGGGTGTTCATCATCGACGTAGTAACCAGAACAAGAGCCTACTATTTAAAGAAATCGACGGGGGAGACGCTGATGCATCCATGGAATGCAATTCACCTAAAAAAGTTCTGTCAGTGAAAATAACTAAGTAAAAGCCTCTATAAAATTGATTACCTCTTGTGTGCTTCGTTTTAATTTTTTTTGCGTAACACGGGATAATTTCTTTTCCGGGTTCTAGACCTATTGGCATATATAAGTTGGGTGTAACACTTTTGGTTAAAAAGCGAATCTCCTTTAAAAAATACTCCCTCCATTTCAGGAAAAGAGTTACTTTGTCTTTAAATTTTTGTTCCAACAAAAGAGTTACTTTCATTATTCAACATAACAAACTTTCAAAACTACCCTTGTTATTTTAAGAAATGTTGTTATCCTCATTATAAAGATATATGTAGTATCAAACTTTTTGTTAGGGTAAATATGGAAATAAATTATAAAAGTTATTCTCTCTCATCTTGCCTTAACAATTGTGCAAATAGGAAAAGTAACTCTTTTCCTGAAACGGAGGGAGTATTAAATAAAATAAAGCACATTGCTTGTTTGGTTGCAAGGAGATCTCCTCTTATCACTCATTCTTTCTTTGCGGATGACATCCTCATATTTGCTAGAGCTGATATATATAATATTAATTGTATCTTGGATATTTTGCATAATTTTGGATTGTAATCAGTTCAGTTACTGGACTTTGATAAGTCTTTTGTCTACTTTAATAATAATATTAGTCCTGATGCTCAACTTGATTTAGCTAAAGCTTTGAACATGACTATTATTTCTGATTCTGAGAAATATCTTGGGGTTCCTCTTCTTTCAGGTTATTCAAAACAAAAATCTTTTAAACCCATAATTCAGTCCTTTGAAGGTAGATTACATAATTGGAAAAACACTGCCTTAAAAATCAAGCAGGAAGAACCACTATGATTAAGTCTGTTCTTAATTCTATACGTTGTTACCAAGTGTGATTTTTAATATTCCTAAGAATCTTATCTTTAAGAAGCATTCTCTATAAAGAATCTTTTGGTTGTGACATAAGGGTAGTATAGGCAGTAAGTTTACCTCTCGGTCTAATCTATGTAAACTTAAAGCTTCAGGTGGTTTGTCTTTTAGAAACCTAGAATGCTTTAATCAAGTCTTAATTTGTAGACTAGTTGATGCAGAACGGAAGCGTGTAAAGATGCTAATAATCGCAACGGAATAGAATTATTGAAAAGTTACCGGTAGAATGGGTAGAAATCAATAAAAATTAGTTGATTTTCAAAGAGATATCCTAAAATCTACGGGGTTATCTAGACTTCGTTAATTCACTACGAATAACGACTATAGATATGAGATTAGTATTCAAATTTCGGGGTAAACCCAACTATGAATAAAAATCAAAATCAATAAACTAAACAAGTTTAATGAAAATAAGATAATTTTAATTAATCCATAAACTCCACTAATTTTTGTTTTTGGAGCTCCTTATATAGATAACTCCTACTAAACAAACCCTAAACTTATCAAAAACCAATAAACTTGTTTCCCAAGGTATCTACTACCTTTAGGAAACTTTCATAACTTATTAAAACTCTTAGAATACACTTCTAGACTCTTCCAAAATATTATTCATAAAATAATATATTTATTTTCCATAAAATCTCCCTCCATCATTCTACCGGTGTTGGAGAAGATTCGTCCTCGAATCTTGCCTGTACCATGTTCTGCATGTGTAACTCGTTGATGACAATCTTCATACACATGAATTGATATTGTAAAAAAATAATTTATGCACCGTATAGAAGCATGAGGTATGATGGAAGCCAAAAATGGATCTTCATAAGTTGATTCAACAAATTCTCTCTTGTTAGGGCAGATATGAGAGACCATTTGTGTATCACAATAATCAACAACTAACTTACTCTCGGGCAAAGACAACTCATTAATATCGAGAATTTCTAAATCAATAAGTTTATCAGGATTAGATGACTCACCATGAAACTCCATTAAATCATGTGAAACTTCTTGGACTGTTTTTCTTTGTCAGAAACAGGATGTTCTTCGCCTTTTTGAGAAGAAAATTTCATATCCTCCTCATTATAGGGATATTTATCAAAGATCGGAGTTGTATATCTCTCAACAATAACTTGATTTTGTGCATCATTGTCATGACATTAAAACAAGTCCTCAACGTCGCTATCTGCACTATTATTTTCTTCTATAAGCGAGCATGGTTTAGATCGAGATTTTAGTGACTTCTTGAAATAACATTCTATCACTTCCAGAATCTCCTTCTTTGATTTGATCAGATATTCACATCTTCTCGGATCTCGGCTTGGTGATAATTTATTAACCCTGAATACTCGTCTTAGTAACATCTTATTAACCCTAGAATTAAACTTTGCTCTGATAAGAACTAATGCAGATCAGAAGCGTGTACAGATGATAATAATCGCAACGGAATAAAATTATTGAAAATTAACCGGTAGAATGGGTAGAAACCGGTAGAAATTAGTTGATCTTCAAAGAGATATCCTAAAATCTACGGGGTTATCTAGACTTCGTTAATTCACTACGAATAACGACTATAAATATGGGATTAATATTCAGACTTCGGGGTAAACACAACTATGAATAAAAATCAAAATCAATAAACTCAACAAGTTTAATGAAAATAAAATAATTTTAATTAATCAAAAACTCCCTTAATTTTTGTTTTTGGAGATCCTTATATAGATAACTCCTACTAAACAAACCCTAAACTTATCAAAAATCAATAAACTTGTTTCCCAAGGTATCTACTACCTTTAGGCAACTTTCATAACTTATTAAAACTCTTAAAATAAACTTCTAGACTCTTCTAAAATTACCCTAAATAATAAATCCGATAATTAGTTATTTTTCTCTGAAAAATAACATTAATAAAATATAAATAATAAAAATAAAATAATAATATATTTATTTCCCATAAATCTCCTTCCATCACTAGTTCAGAAAGCAGTCAATAACCTTCAAAACTTGTGGGTAAAGGTCCTTAAAGCTAAATACTCTAAGGATAGTAACTTTCTGCATTTGAATATAGGACTTCCACGTAGGATTTCTTACACCCAGTGTTGGAGATGCTCTTAGAGTCTTTTCCTCAGGAAATTTCCAATTGGACAAATGAGGATGTCCCTCTTGTACCAATTAATCATTAATAAGGCCAGTTCCTATACACCCATATCAAATGGTTTGGTTTGTCCAATCACATGGACGGACAAATGTGTTTCCCCATTATGATAAAACTATTAAATTTGAATATGATAATATATTTAATTGTATTTTATGGGACCCTTAACAATCAAAAATCTATGTATATATGTTTGTGGGGTTTTTATATATTTAATGGACCCTTTATATAATAAACATATATTAGAATAACTAATAAGTAGTAGAAAAGAATATAAAATATTTAATTTTATATTTTATATTTTTTTAGAAGTGTCTTATATTTTATACACTTTATCTCTAACTAATAGGTTAGAGATAAAGTGTTTTTCGCTAGATAAAGTGTTTGTCGTCAACGATTTACTCTTTATCGAACGACCTAGTCTTTGTCGCTCGACTAAAACTACGCTACGCAGTGTAAAACCTTAAATCTGAACATTTGAAAAGTCATTTAAATTATTTACTAGGTCTATAGTGGTTCAAGGTGATCAAATATGATCATTTAAGAGGTGCATATGAACCGACATAACATCTCCTTTTAGAATAAAAAAAAAAAGAAACCGGCCTGTTTGGACGCCTGCATAGTGCAGAGCTTCCGAGAAAGCTTCCGAGAAAAGGATCTCATTTTATAAAATGATACCTAAAATAAGATTTACTTTTGTCAAATAAAAAAATTTGAATTCAGTAAAACCTCTAAGAAATAAATAAAAAAAAAATCATTCAGTGACATTGAAATTTCAGAGGACTTATCATAAACTTGGGTTCCTTCATCGTTAAACAAAACAAAGAAAGAAAGAAAGTAAATAATATGGTAACGCCATCAGGCCATAACTTCATTACTACTTCTTTGTATTACAAATATGACAGTATTCATATACATCATGACAGTACAGCCTTGAATTCCATTCTTCATGGAAACAAACTTCATCCCCACATTATGGCAGTTCAACGATGAGCTGGTTCGCCTTTCGCTCGTGTTAATTACAACTGGCTCGCTCAAACTGAAAACTTGAGAGAATCACACCGATGTGATGACCAGTATTTCATCGGTATGGAATGAAATGTCAAATATGTGACATCAATTAAGTGGGTAGGGAAGAAAGAGACTACACTTATATGGTATGGGCTTTAATTTTTATATTCCAACAAAAAAAAAAGGTGGGCAAGCACAAGTGAAATGCTCTTTAAGGTAAAAGAAAATTGTAGGAAATGAAAAACATCACAATTGCATTTGGACTACCGGATTTTGAGTTCCGTTTTCTTCAACATCTCTTTCTCTGATTGAGGTGGTTTCATTGCATTCCTCACCATCATCCTGTGAATGAACCATACAGAAGCCACAATTAGTTTAAAGAGATAGAAAAATAAAAAAATTGCAACTAACAGCCAAAATAAAACTACCACCCCGTCACATGAGATGCTCTTCTGTTTATGTGAGACCCACCATTTTTAAAAGGGTTCACTACTGCCCTCTATTAGAGCTTACACTTTTGGGGGAGTTTGATTTAACGGTTTGTCCAGAACCATTGTTAAAAATACTGACATAAAGTCGTATCAAAATCCAACACCAAGAAAAGAGAAATGTAACCAATTTGAAATATTGAATGCAGATTGAAAACTATCACAACCTAAATTTAAAGCAACTAGTAACTTATTAACTTACTTGGTGTAGTTCTTGCAATCTATTTTGGACAGATTCGATTACGCGGACCATTATATAAAGTGGGATTAGAATTCCACATGCTCTCAATATTAGTACCTGAAAAATTCACCAAAAAGAGGCAAAAGATTAACATTAACTCACGCCACTGACACTAGCATTGTTGCTCAATATCAGATTGTGTTGCTAATACTTACAGTCACAAGTGCAAATGCGTAATCATCTGTTTCGCTAGTGAGGACAGCAAGAAGATGCCTCGCAAGCAAAAGAAACGTGAACTGCAAAATGTATTAGGAAAACAATATTAACTCATTGAGATTCCAACAAAATAAACAAAGAGATTTTCATTACATAACATTAGGCATCAGTGACATCATGTAAGGTTGCCATACTTTATGAGTAGACAACTGATAAGCTGTATCTAATCTCCCAAAATGGGAAATGTAAATTCGATATGGACCATACCTGTACATTCTTTTTCTTTTTGCTCAGTAAAGATTATAAGTATAATAATAATGATACTGATGTAATGAACTGCAAAATATATGGCTTCCCCAAAATGCAACTTACATGTTGTAAAAAAATTAACCTTTATAAAAGAAACCCTGAATATCCTCGAAAATATACAGCTTCTTGCGAAGTTAGTTTCATGGGCTAGGGGTTCTATTGTATGGTGGTGTCTTACATTTATTAATGTGAGTTGCATTCTTGTGGAGTTAGTTATGAGGGTTTCTATGTTTGAGGGCTTCTTACATCATTTCTTGTGAGTGTCATTCTTTGAGGGCCTCCCAACAATTAGTCAGATGGTATCATTTCTTTTTTATGAAACAAATGTGATAAGCTGCAAAATTACAGCTCCATGAAATGCAAGTCACATGATATCGTAAGAAGCCCTTGAACATAGAAACCCTCCTATCCTTTGGATCATAATGTTCATAAACAAGTAAAGACATTTCTCGCACAAAATATGAAAATTCAATTACTTTTCAATGATGAAAAAAATACTTACAGTTATAGCTATAAACCGAAAACAGCTAGCACTTCTTTCAGCAATTGACGAACACCCGGATAATTCATTATTAACCGCCACGATTGCCATTAATCCAGGGTTATGTAATTGTTGGTTTTGAATTGGAACCTCCAAACTATCTCTGTTATCACGAATAAAAAAACATTTGTTTGAATTCAAATTCTTTTATTATTACTAATATAGGTATAATAAGCTGTACTAAAAGTCTCCAACAACACATTATAGATGTCTCCATTACTTTAAAGAGGCTTATCGAGTTTAATATTGTAATACTAATGAAACTGCGACGTGGATATTACTAAGCAATTATACTGCATTATATATTGAACTAAAATCATTAAAAATCTAAATAAACATGTCCACTACTTGTATAACACACCTTATTGTCACCGATATATCATTTGGTTTAGCTGGTTGGGGTGGTGCTATATATCCTGGTTGAAATTTCTGTACCATGGAAAACCCAACATAATAATTTAATTAACATTTATACCACACAGGATTGCCACGTAATAAAGATAAAAACCAAATAGTAGCAAGAAAAAAGAAAAATTCTTCTATGAAAAAACACAAAAATTTAAGAAAAAAGAGGAAACTAAATTGCAAAAGATCCAAAATCCTAACGCATCACAAGAATAGAAAACCCCGGAAAGGGTTTAAGAATTAAGAAAAGGATAAGGAATTACAAACCTGAAGACAAATTTCACAGATGATATTACCCTTTTCATCACACCATCTCTGTATGCATTCCCTATGAGCATACTGAAACACCAAAAAAACAGAAATTTCAACATTTAAAACATGAATTGGCAGGAAACCCGTGTTTCAAATTCTTTGTTTTTTTGTATGAAATCATGTAATAATAAATACCTTGCAAGTACCAGAACAAGCACAAGGAGCTTCTAATTTCTTAGAACAACCAAGTTCTTCTTCTTCATGACAAATTCTGCACTGTGGTATTGAATATGGTTGTATTAAACTTTCTATTAACAATACGGTTTCTCTATCTTCCATTCTTTTCTTCTTTGGGTCTTCTTCTTCTTCTTCTCCTTCTTCTTGTGCTGATTCTTCTTCTTCTTCTTCTACTTCTTCTACTTCTCTTCTATTATTTCTTTATTTTGTTTTCTCTCCCTTTCTCGGCTTTAAAAGAAACCAAACATAAGATAAATGTTGTCCAAAATACCCTTTATATTTTTAAGGATAATTATACCTTGAGTGATGCAGCAGATAATAAAAAAAAAAAAATAATAATAAAAAGATTTTGTTCATGCTTCAAATATCTTTTAGAAATATCGACTATGAACAACGATAATTATTTAGACTTCGATTTTCCGACTTTAAATAATAATCGATTAAACTTGAACAAGTTTAAAAAATTAATTCTTATTAATCAAATTTAATTGTTTAAAATAATATATGGAGGACTCTTTTATAGACTTGGGGAAAAACCCTAACTTGCTGGTCAAGAAAGGATGAAAAAACCCCTAAACCGACTCAAACCTTAATTTGTTTCTTTTTGCAAATTTTGATCGACCTAAAATAATGAAAGTACTGATAAAATAAAACCTTTTGCCGATGGAATTTGGCTAAACAACTGAAGACCATGAGACGAAATCGTATCATGTCTTGATCATTGGCCCGTTCCAATCAAAATGGACCCCTCTTGAGCTAAATTACGACACTCGGGTCTTTAACCTCCAAATAGACTATAGCTTGCATATCTGCATCATTTAGACTGAAACAAATGTGAAGCTACGTTGGAACCGTTTGACTTCCTTTCCTACGAGACTTTCGATACATTTATGAGAGAGGAAAACCAACGAGAATTTTGTATGAATATTAAGAAACTGACGACATTTCAAATTTACTGATTTATTTTGTTACGGATTATTTGTAATTATATTAAGGAAGAAGTTAGGAGTTCAATCCCCATCGTAAAAATTTGTATTAATGTAATTATATAGATAAGTTTGACAGGTAGGTCTGACAATAAGGTCAGTCTACCTGGTTGGATTCGGATAGGGAGTTGGATCCGGCCTTCATATATCAAAGAAAAAAAAAAAAACTATTTGTAATTCATAAAAAGAACAGTCTGTTGATAAGGGAAAATAAACAAACGGATGTTGCCACTCAAATAAAACTATTGGTCAATGAAGAATTTACATAGAAATATGTTGGAGTTGATTGAATTGTAAAAGCTACTCACTCTATATAAAAACGTAGTTTTGAATTTTAATTGTCCAATTAAATAGACGGAACTTTAATTTCAAGATGATTTTTTCCATATATATCCTTATTAATATATTGATATTATTATAAATATGTTAATATCTTTTATCTTAAAAATAAAATAAAAGATAAAATAATAAATAATAAATATTTATAAAATCTATTTTTTTTTGTTATTATAAAAGAGTTGAAAAATTTCACTTATATTTAGAGGATGAAGGGAGTTAAATATTGTCAACTGTGTTGCATCAAGAAATAATCATAGAAATGTGTTGCACTAGCCTAACGAAAACTGGCATAGAAATCTTGAAATGTCGATTGTATCACATGACTTTCCATCTACAAAAGATTTGTGATGCACTTCCTGTATTGAGATCTGATTAGGATTTGCCAATTGTCATGTATTTATCGACCCAGACTAGTTCAAAAACAGTAGAACCCGCTTTGATTTTGACTAGTTTCTTGTTGTCTCTATCTCAATGTAAATTGATGAAATGTGAAGGGCACTGATTCTTCGAGTGTTTAACGAAATTCAAATTTTCAAAATTTAAACTCAATATCTTAAGGTCGGTATAAAGTGGACCACACTCGAGTGGATTTCTATAAAAATAAGCACTTATTTTTTTGAACAATTATGGTTTCGTTTTGGCTTTTGAGCTTATTCTTTTAATAAAATTGTTTGTACTTTTGTTCTCCCTTTGAATCTTTTTCATATAGGTGGGACCTGTTTGGAAGGCTCTAAGATGTGTTCTGGCTTTTTCACTTATTCTATTAGGGGGCTTATAATAGTGACATACATATTTTATGTGCCTATCCTCTTCTTGATCTTATCGTCTTTAATGGAGTATCTATCTCTATCTCTATCTCCTTCTATAATTTTGTTGTCATTATGTAATAAATCTTACTCGAACAAGTGTATACCAAAATTGGAAAACGACTAGTGCTTTTAGTCTTTTAACTTTGATTGGAAGTAAGAATAGATATTTGATCGAAGAAAAGGTGATGCTGAGAATTTGACAAAGAGTGCCATGGATATAGCCGACTTCTGTTACAACAGTCGATTCATGCTAACCTTTCGTGATCCTGTTGCATGTTGATAAGATTCCTAAGCTTATTTGATCCAAATATATATATTTTTGTTTATTTTTCCATTTTAAGAATGAATACTAATTCGATATACTAGTGAAACTTATTTTACTTATCATATGTGTTAAGAAGAAATTATCCTGAAAAAAGAGTAGGAAATGTGTGATTGCCTAAATAAAATGATTCTCGGTGATTATTAGATGTTAGATTTAGATATTTTACTAATAAAGATTTAAAGTTTCTCCAATAAAATGTGTATAGGGATAAATGTTTAAATATATAAGATATGAATCTTTCCTGAAATCATTTTTTTAAAATTATTATTCAATCCTAATTTCTTAAACCAATGATGTGGTCCTAAATTTGGGTAGACATCCTAGTCATTTTTATTTTAGTGAAATAAATTACTTTCTCCGTCCCCAATATAAAGCAGAGAAGTAAAATTTTTTTGTCCAATAGATAGGCGGAAAACCAATTCCAATATGGTTTCTATATATACCCTTATTAAAAAGTATGGGTATCAATAAACTTAGTTAATGCTTATAATAATTTCCAAAGACAATTACAATTACAATACTCATATTATATATATATATATATATATATATATATGAATGCCCACATCCATGTATGATATTCCTAAATCTATCCACTAGAAGCGGAATGGTGAGTAACCAAGTACTTACTTAGTCATATTCTATCCACTAGAAGTGGAATGATGAATAACCAAGTACTTACTTAGTCATGTAATGTGGTGTTACTTCACATGAAAATTAAGTGACATGAAGCTACTTAATAGATTGATATTGATCTAGTGGCTTTTGTTAGTAAGCTACTTGATGTCTTTATGCATGGCAAAGTAGTTGGGTGTTTGTTGGAGCAAAAACATTCCTATAACATTCCTCGAGATTTATGTTGAATGATGAAATATTAACCGTCATATGAATTAAGATTTGTACCTGATGGATGAAATGTGGACCGTTAAATGATTCACAGTATTCCTCGAGATGCGTCCTTGATGATGAGGAGATTCCATCTCAGCTCTCCAATAACTCTAGCTCTCAAGGAATTATTGATGAATAAAGAAGGAGGGGGGGATACCTGCATGGACACTCCGATGCCTCAATGAGTAAGAGCTTTATGCTGGTTTTTGTGGAGAAAAAAGATTAAAAAATGTGTACCTTTCTGGTTAGAATTCCATCTCGATTTATAGGTTGTAGAAGAATTGTATCCAGTCCAATATTCATCTGGATACATTTTCACTATGCATATGGACCAAATGCTCTCTAGATTCATCCTGGTCCAAACCAATTCCCTTTATTTAGGGATCTGTAACTTCTAGGTTTGAATAATTACCTGGTCTTCCCAATAATTGATTCCCCATTTTTGTAGGGATCAGTAACTTTCAGGTTTGAATATTACCTGGTCATATGGTGTAAAAGGATAATTATTGACTGGGCTATAATCATCCTTTCATATTTTTAACTCAAGGGCCCAATACTGGGTAGAATTATTGGGATGGGGCATTTGGGCCCATATACCAAACTATATGGTACAAATATCACCCCTTCTTAATCCTCAACTTTTTGATGGGTTAAGAAGAGAGTTCCTTTGGTTAAGTGCTCCGGAATTTTACTCAGACGCCCCCAAGTTACTTGTTTAAGTGACATGGTAGTCTACGTGCGAACAAGGTTGCATTTGGTGTTGTAGGCCAATTTTTC
>JAJJMC010020031.1:3797262-3812718 GCA_023531435.1 Papaver californicum | reverse complement strand
ACAATGAGTTCTACAAGAGGTAATGGACGTGGTGATAATAAGGGTAAAGGTAAACATGGTTATGGTAAGAAAAATGAATAAGACAAGAATTCACGGTTCAAGCCAAACCACAAGGAGTGGAAAGATGGCACATCAAAGAAAGAGCAGAAGCCAGATAAAGGAAAAGATTTGTCTGACAAACCTATAAAGAATAAGGAAGATGTTTGTTACTGTTGTGGTGTAACTGGACACTGGTCGCGTACCTGTCGTACGACTAAACATCTTGTTAATTTATATCAGTCATCCCTGAAGCGACCAACAACTGATATTGAGACAAATCTTATCGAAACTAATGAGGCGTCTACTAGTTCTCCTAACTTAGACTTTGGTTTTCTTACAAAATCAGAAGAAGAAAAGTGGGATATATCTGATTTTCTTAATAAGTCAGATGATGATGAACTTAACTAGTTATATATACTAGCTGTGAATCTGTAAATTTTGTAGTATAGTTGTGTGTGTTGTAAGTTATATTTTGGTTTGCATACCATCTTTTATATGTATAATTACATGTTTAATATAAGACGTATGTTTTATTAACTCATTGTTATTTATGTATTATATTTACTGTGAAGGATATGGATTCTAGAAGTAATTTATCAAAAATAAATCGTGACGGTGAAGATATTTCTTTGGTAGATAGCGGAAGGACTAATACAATATTTCGCAGTAATAAGTATTTTACTGATTTAAGGGGATATAAGGAAAGAGTAAACACTATCTCTGGTTCAACAAATTTAATTGATGGTTCCGGAAGAGCCAATATTATCTTACCAGGAGGTACAAAACTGATAATTAGTGATGCCTTGTATTAACCTAGATCTTTGAGAAATCTGTTAAGTTTCAAATATATTCGCAGAAATGGATATCATCTGGAAAAAATAAATGAAGATAATACAGAATACTTATGTATCACTTCATCTGACACATGCCAGAAGCTTGTTGTAGAGAAGCTTGGAAATATCTCGTATGGGTTGTATCTTTCAACAATCAAAGCTATTGAATCTTATAATTTCATAAACCAGAAGTTTAATGATCCAAAAATATTCAAGATTTGGCATGATCGACTTGGACACCCATGATCTACCATGATGGGTAGAATTGTACAGAACTCTCAAGGACCTTCTTTTACAAAACCAGAAGATTTTGTTAACTACAGATATAAATTGTATTGCCTGCTCTATGGGAAAATTGATCCTCAAACCGTCATGACAAAATTTGTTCTTGAATCACCAACTTTTCTTAAGAGGATCCATGGAGACATATGTGGACCTATCCACCCTCAGTGTGGACCTTTTCAGTATTTTATGGTCCTAATTGATGCATTTGCTAGATGGTCACATGTTTGTCTCTTATCCACAAGAAATGTTGCATTTGCTCGGCTTCTCGCCCAGATAATTAGATTGCGTGCACATTTCCCATATTTTCCTATAAAGTTTATTCAGCTAGATGGAGCTAGTGAATTTACATCACAAACATTTGATGCATATTGTTTATCTGTTGGTATTGATGTTGAACATCTTGTAGCTCATGTTCATACTCAAAATGGTCTAGCTGAATCATTTATTAAACATTTTCAGTTAATAGCTCGACCCATGTTAATGAGAACAAAATTGCCCGTTTCTACATGGGGGGATGCTATTTTACATGTTGCCGCCTTAGTCCGACTTCGGCCTACTGTAAATCATCAATACTCACCCTTACAACTTGTTTTGGGATATCAACCAAATGTTTCTTATCTGCGTGTTTTTGGTTGTTGTATATATGTACCCGTTGCACCTCCATAACGCACTAAATTTGTCCCACAATGTAGGAAAGCCATATATGTTGGTTTTGACTCACCATCTATTATTAGATATCTTGAGCCTTTAACTGGTGATATATTCACAGCTTGTTTTGCTGATTGTCATTTTGATGAGACAATTTTCTCACAATTAGGGGGAGAACTTAAGCCGCCAGAAAAACGAAGTAAACTTTCTTGGTATGTACCACTCTATCTCATCACGACCCATGCACAAATCAATTAGAAATTGAAGTGCAGAAGATTATCCGTCTTCAAAATATTGTTGATCAAATGCAGATGCATTTTTTGATACAACAAAAATAACTAAATCGTACATACCCATTAAAAATGTCCCGGCACGTACTAATGTCCCAGTTGGACAGGTCGTGACAATTCCAGCAAATGAGTCGTCTAAGGTACGCTTGAAGCGTGGACGCCCCATTGGTTCAAAGGATTCTTCTCCTAGAAAAAGGAAAATCCAAGAAGAATCGACAAAAGATAGTGCTCATAAGGAGGTTATAGATGAACGATCCTCATTTTCGAACTTACTACCTCTAGTCGAGGAAAATGCCCCTGAAAGGGAACTGGTACCAGGAAAAGAAGAAATTTCCATAAATTTTGCATGCAAGAAAGGAATGTGGGATCGTAACAAAGTTCTTGTCGATGATAAATTTTCGTTTACAGTAGCTAATGAGATTACTATGGATAAAGATGGTTGTGAACCACAATCTATAGAAGAATGTCGTGAAAGACATGATTGGACAAAATGGAAGGACGCTATTAAAGCAGAATTGGTCTCTCTCACTAACCACAATGTTTTTGGACCTGGAGTTCAAACACCTAAAAATGTGAACCCAGTTGGTTGCAAATGGGTGTTCATAAGAAAACGTAACGAGAGAAATGAAGTTGTTCGCTATAAAGCGAGACTTGTAGCACAAAGTTTCTCGCAGAGACCTGAGATTGACTACGAAGAAACATATTCCCATGTTATGGATGTTATTACATTCCGATACTTGATAAGTATGGTAGTCTCTGAAGGACACGATATGCATTTAATGGATATGGTTACAGCATATCTGTATAGAGAACTAGATACATATATATATGAAAATCCATAAGTATTTATATTGTCTGAGAACAAAGCACGCCATATGTATTCACTCAAAATTAACAGAGCTTTATATAGATTAAAGCAATCTGTACGAATGTGATATAATCGTCTAAGTGAATATTTGATAAATAAGAGATATGTAAATGATCTTATTTTCCCATGTGTCTTTATAAAGAATACCACAATAGGATTTGATATCATAGCTGTATACGTTGATGATATCAACTTTGTTGGAACTCCTGAAGAACTCTTAAAGGCAATTGAATGCTTAAAGGGCGAATTTGAGATTAAGGATATTGGAAAAACAAAGTTTTGTCTCGGCTTGCAGATCGAGCACTACCGAGTAGCATAATTGTTCACCAAAAGATGTACACTGAGAAATTTTTAAAAAGTTTCAATATGGATCCTCTTATCACTCCTATGGTAGTAAGATCTCTTGACAGTAAAAATGACCCTTTTCGTCCAAAGGAAGAAAACAAAATTCTTCTTGGTCCAGAAGTACCATATTTGAGTAAAATTGGTGCACTATTATATCTTGCGCAATATACTAGATCTGACATTTAGCAAGATTCAACTCTGCTCCAACAAAGAGGCATTGGGCAGGTGTAAAACGTATCCTTCGATATCTTCAGGGTACTGCAGACATGGGATTGTTTTACTCAAATAATTTATCCCATACTTCACAATTAAAGGGATATACATATGCAGGTTATCTCTACGATCCACACAAATCCATTTCACAAGCTGGATATGTGTTTACTAGTGGCGGTACTGCAATTTCTTGGAGATTGTGTAAAAAGAGCTTTCCAGCTACCTCCTCTAACCACTCCGAGATTATCGCCCTCTATGAAGCTAGCATAGAATGTGTATGTCTAATATCACTAATCACTCATCTCCGAAGTTCATGTGATTTACCTTCAATCACAGAAGTACCAACCATCATCTATGAAGATAAAGCAACACGTATCTCACAGATCAAGGAAGGTTACATCAAGGGTGATCGAACAAAGCATATTTCATCAGAGCTATTTTATTCTCACCATTTAGAAAAGAATAAAGAGATATGTATTCAGAAGATACAGTCGTGTGAAAACTATGCATATTTATTCATCAAGTCTTTACTAACAACAGTCTTCAGAAAGTTAGTTTATGGGATTGGAATGCGGCATCTATACAAGCAGTAAACTCAATAAAGTTTTGATCAGGGGGAGTTAATTTTGGATTTAGAAACATTGTACTCTTTTTCCTTTGTCAAGGTTTTTTTCCCTCGGGGTTTTTCCTTGTCAAGGTTTTAATGAGGCAACTTTTGCGTAACCTCTTTGCGGCATTATACTCTTTTTCCTTCGTTCAGGTTTTTCCCTCTGGGTTTTTCCTGGCAAGGTTTTAACGGGGCAGTGTTCCAAAAATTATGGACATCCAAGGGGGATTATTATATATATATATATGTATGTATGTATGCCCACATCCATGTATGATATTCCTAAATCTATCCATTAGAAGTGGAATGGTGAGTAACCAAGTACTTACTTAGTTATGTTCTATCCGCTAGAAGTGGAATAATGAATAACCAAGTACTTACTTAGTCATGTAATGTGGTGTTACTCCACATGAAAATTAAGTGACATGAATCTACTTAATAGATTGATATTAATCTATTGACTTTTATTAGTAATCTACTTGATGTCTTTATGCATGGCAAAGTATTTGCGTGTTTTATACATAAGGTGACTAATGGAACTAAGTTTCATCTTTACAAACATCCATTCCATGTTTGATTTCCTATAAATACCCATGGATTTGTAACATATATGTTATCCCATTTCTTATAAGTTAATAAGAAATCTCTCTCATATTATCCAATACTCTTCTACTATTACTTTGAGATAATTGTTTAGTAGTTAGTGCTAAGTACTATAGTTAGTAGCTTAATTATTATAACTCCAATACTTTAGTGGGATAAAAACTCTTAATATATTGGTATTTTCCATTTTTTCTAGATGATTCTTATTAATTGCATTGGAATTGATAAGGGAAAATCAGGTAAAGTTAGAAAATTTGTAAAAACCAAAATTTTTCTTATTCGAAGAGATTTTCACTTTTCCGCCTTTGTATTGGGGACGGAGGGAGTAGAAAATAAAAATAGAAAGATTGTTAACGAATTATTAGGCTTCTCCAATGGTGGTTGTGCATGTTTCCTATAGGCAATATAAATTATTATTTTTTGATAGGCAGAACAACAAAGAAAAATTACAACCTACTCTCAGCTAAACATAAAATAGAAATACAAGAAGGGGGATTAGAGGAAAACCACCAACTGTTTGAGTGGTGTGATAAGGCATAATGAGCCAAAGCATAGGCGACAACATTCCCATCTCTCTTGTTAAACTTGAATTTAACTTCGTTCATCTTTCTCACCTGAGCATTGATTTGAAGGATTAAATTCTTGATTCTCCAAGGGATAAAACTGGTCTTTCTTTTCAGCAGCTTGATAACTCTTTCGGCATCACTCTTAATGATAACTCTTTCCAACTTGATCATAATAGCAAAGTGGCTAAAAGGACCGCTCTAGATTAAGATTCGAGGCACTAAGGACAATATGACTATTAGTGCCACTTCCAAGAAACATTGCGGAAGAGTCTCTAGCAACTATATCCCACCCACCATCAAAATTAACAAACGCGGCATCGACGTTGAGTTTGGTCCAGCTGACATCCGGAGGTTTCCATTTAGTATCGGTTTTCTTGGATTTTCAATGGTATTTTCAGGTTCCTCTTCAAGAAGGTTAGGTATAGAGAAATTATACCAATAATTAGCTTCCTTGATGATGCTAGGAATGGAGAAGTTTTTGTTGCTAAAGATCTTTTCATTCCTAAATTTCCAAATTCCCAGAATATGCAACTACCCATTCTAAAAACTTCAAAGTCTCCTTTCGTCTCTAGCCAATCAACAATCACCTGTTTGATAGACATGTTCTTGTAACATTCAGTTCTACACCCCATTTGAGAACCAAATAAAGTAGCTACAGCCACAAGAGACATGAGAAGATATGCTCCATATCTTCGACAACACCATTACATATTCTACAGTCTTGACTAATCCCTTGCC
This sequence comes from Papaver californicum, assembly GCA_023531435.1. Classification (NCBI taxonomy): domain Eukaryota; kingdom Viridiplantae; phylum Streptophyta; class Magnoliopsida; order Ranunculales; family Papaveraceae; genus Papaver; species Papaver californicum. The sequence continues at coordinate 3,806,683 of JAJJMC010020031.1, read as the reverse complement.
CAATCTTGCATAAATTCTTGAAAATAGCCAAACCTTCATGAAGAACTCTCCAAATGAAAGTATACACTTTAGGAGCCAAGTTCTTTATTTTCTAAAAACTCTTCCAGGGGAAACTATGATCATTTCTGGAAGAGGGGTTAGCTTGTTTATCCTTTAATTATTTTATAAAATATTTTGTAGAGAACGTACCATCCAGGTGAGGTTTCCATAGAAGTTTTCTTCACTTGCAGAATCATCTTACGAGAGATAAATATTCATAATTTGCACAATAGAAAGATCTTAGAAGAGCTGGTGAATTAAATCTTCATTCCATATAATAGGCTCTTGGAGAATCATTTATCACTAACTTTTGTGATATTTCCCATATGGACATTGTCTTTTACATCAGGTGTAGAATTCTGGTGGTTTTTTACCCAAGGGTCCTTGGTGATTTGAATCTTTTTACTGTTTTCCCGCCCCATAAACAACCCTCTTTTAAATCATCTATGCACTCTAGAATGGCTTTCCAAGTGGATGAGCTTCTTTCGTTTGCCTTAACTTCCCACAATGATTTCCCTCTAAGGTATTTTTCTACCATGATGGTCCCCCATAAGCAACTCCCATTATCAAGCAACTTCCAAACAATTGCAGTTTGAGGCTTATTCAAATAAGTGAAAGATCTTATGCCCAGTCCTCCTTCTTTTTTGTATTTTACTAAAATAATAAAAAATAATTCTCATACATGTCAAATTTATCGAAATATGATTGGTTTTTCTTTGAAATTCAAATCAAGTCGTACTATTTTGTAATGCACTCAAAAGATGCGGAGTCACATTATTATGTTTTAACAAATTAGTCAATGGTTAAACATTTTAGGTACATTTTATCAAACTACAATTATTGAAAACTATAAATTTTTATTTAAATTGATAATATATTAATTTAATTGTAAAGTAATAAATTATTATTCCGTCCGTCCAAATTATATAGGCACAATTCTTATTTTTGGTTGTCCATCTATATAGGCATAGTTCCATTTCCTAGATAGCTGTTTCTATCTATACCCTTATTTATAGTAGTATTACACTAAAACTAATTTAATATTTATAGTTTTAATCAAAAAGTAAGAGGTAATATAGGAAAAAATATATATTTTTTCTTAATCTAAATTTTTTTTTATTTTATGTCTATATAACTTGGACGGAGAGAGTATATTATTGATAATATAATATCTCTCTAAAATAATCGGATTAGGATGGTCCAAGGCCTATTATATTATAGAAGTTATACTGTACATCTATAAAAGGGATTTCTTACCAAGACAAAGTCTAAACAATGTTGACACATATGAAATAAGCACATCAACCATCAAAGAATGTGGATGTTTCATATTGGCATCATTTTTTAGACATCCTCTAGTCTTATATATTATGGAAAAAAAAAGTTTCATCTCCAACCAATAAATTTTTCTATCATTCTTTTACTTATTTGTAGGTATACAGTTGGTTAAAATTATTTCCATTTATATTTTTCAATGATTTTTATAAATAGTGTGAAGACATTTTTTAGGTGAATGTCTAAAACTAGAGGTTCACCTAGAGGATGTAGTAGATGGTGAGTTTTTGACAAGGGCTAGAATTGTAAAATTTCCCTCTACTAAGTAACAAGAACATATGTATGCATATTTATGCACATATGCTTAATATAGGATATTGTACTTCTATTTATATTCTGCAAGCGAATTAAGAACACAAATTCTATCTAAATATTCTAAATTGGCCTTGTAGCCTCTTCAATGCTCGTAGTATTCATGCCATATCGAACTAGTCTCAAGTCACAAAAATTCCACGGCTGAATTCCTTTAACTTGCATCGAATGCGCATTGATGTTCTAGCAATATCCATTAAACTCTGGGATAGCTAATGGTTAATCCCTGAAATACTCTATAACTTAACGCTTCATTAGCAACGAATACACCTCAAATTGCTCATTTGAGCCTAAATATGCTACTCTATCACTTTGCTTAAATATAAGCCACAAATAATGCGCCACAGTTGTGAAGCAATGTCATAAAAGATGCATTAAACCTCTCAATTATGCTAATCCTAGCATTTTGTCATATTAACTCCAAGATAGCACTAGTCATTCGGCTTATCATTACAATGGCACTAGTTAGCCATAATAACGCTAAAAGTGCTAACTTTCCTGGCGCTAAACCCTAGCGCCTGAGAGGTGCTAACTAAACAAAAATGGTCTTAGCTTGTACATTTTATCCTAATAAGGCCTTATCCCACGTAAAAGCGCTAGCTCTTGGCGCTGATGCCCATGGCTGTAACGTGCTTGGCTCCATGACCATTGGCGCTGACGCCTATGCTCTTGGATGACACTCTTGCTCTTAGCACTAACGCCTTTCTCTTGGTGCTGACACCCTTACTCTTGGAAATCACGCCCTTGCTTTGGCCCATGACGCCCTTGCCCTAGCTCCAATGTGTTCCTAGCAAAACTCAATGCGCCTCTAGGGATAAGGTGTCCTTAACAATACTTAGCTACTTAGCCATAAGTATATTTGTGTTAAAACCTCAATGCTCACTATATAATTGAAGTGCTAACTACAAACTTCCTTTGTATTGGCTTCCTAGATCTAGTACAATTAATATTTACTAAAAGTTATGCATATTGATCTTACTCTTGAGACGTTAGCACACTAGCCTTTTACTTTAAGAGAGTTAGCACCTTCTTATTTGCGCTAAGTAGCTAGTGTTGTCTTTGCTAAATATTTTCCTTAAAAAATATGTATTTCTTCTCAATATAGGTCCTACATTGAGTTATATGAATTCCAACAAGTCTCCTTGCTCGAGGAGCCCTCTAAAATATTTGTCCTCAAAAGCCTCCCAGACTTACGATAAGTCGCTTCTAAGTTAATACTTAGCCATTAAATATGCCATGTCATTTTCGAACAAGTACATGATTACTAAAATTTCCAGGCTCGACACTAATCAGTCTAGATATCAACCAAGTGAGTCGCACAACTTGCCTCACTGAATTAGCAGGTCATTGACTTGACTCAATCAAAACCATAGTGTTTTATAACTCCACTATTTTCATGAGATATAAACTACAACATGGGGGGATTCTCATATGGGGATTAGTATGGTGGTCTACCGTATCGTGGGTGGTGACACCACCCCCACAAACAAGAAGGTAACAAGGAGTGGGCGGTTACAAAGTAGTTGAGAGGATGAGGAGTAGTGGTCAGACAGGTCTTCCTTATGTTCAGGGAGCCACCCCACTACTAATATTTCTCAACCTTCTTTGCTTCCCTCCCCTAAGACCTACCCAAATCCTTTCCATCTTTGTATTCGAAGCAGGACGTGAATAACCATTTCTTGGTTTAGGCTCGTCCTGTTCGAGCTTGATCTCTCGAACCTACTTGAAAGTACCATTTTGCAGTACATTTGTTTTTACCCCAAAACAATTGGCGACTACAATGGGAAATCAACCTCTCGATTATAAAAGAAAATTTTCATTTATTTCAAAAATGGTGGATCTTAAGTTTGGAGCAGTTACAACTTCTATGGTTTGTTCAGGGAGTACTGGTGGTGATGATTATGAAAACACCCCTATTGCTAATGAACCTCCCCGTACCAACTCTACTCTTATACCTCCTCTCAGTGACAAAACTGCTGAATACACCAAGAATACTCAAACTCCGATCGACATACCTGACTTGATGGGAAGACAAGAAGTTCTTGCCAGAACTTAGGTCGACATGGCTACAACTCAGAAAGAAGTACTTGCTTGCCTCAAGATCCTGATGGACCAACTCTCCCCAGAATAACATCATCTCCTAACGGAGTAGACCAGGACCAACTTTGCAACGACCACTGATGCTGAAACACCTAGAGCTCGAAAGGACAAAGGGGTTCATATCAATCCTGGTCTACCACCACAGAGGTACCCCCAATCCAATTTCGTCACTTGTGAAGATATGGAGAGACTCATACAAAATTATGGCAAGGAGGACTCATCCTCGGCCCATTAACACCAACCTCCCTACCCGCATGAAATTCAAAGGGTCTCTTTACCGGGAGGTTACTCGTCTCCAACTTTCTCATTGTATGTAAATGCTCATGAGCACGTCTCTCGATTTCTCGAATCACTCGGGGGGATATGAATACAATCATGTACTATGCCTTAAAGAATTCGCAAAGTCCCTCACTGGAAGGGCCTTTACGTGGTATAACAACATTACGCCCAACAACATATCTGGATGTGAAGACATGGTTAACGCCTTCTATAAGAAGTACTTTTTCGTCTCTGAGAAAATCACCCTATCAGACTTGGGAAGAATGTTCCAAAGAAATAACGAGCACCCCAATGAATATGTGAAGAGATTCAAAATTCAAGCACTGGATTGCCATGACCTGAACGTAACAGAACATCAACTAGTGAAGCTCTGGATCAATGGTATGATCTTTGTCTATCGTGTTTTGTTAGAAAATTTACGCTTTCATACTTTCTCTGAGCTACACGAAGCCACAAAGCGATCTGCTAACACTGTTCCTGCCCTCCAGAAGAGGACCAGACCAGCGAGAGAAGAGAGCCGAGGAGATACCCATGGGAATCGACGACTTATCAACAAATAGTACAATGTCCAACCATCAATTGACGTTGGCAGTAGTGAAGCGCATAAGAAGAAATCCTCATCACAGCAAGAATCATTAGCCAAACATCTTCCTTCCACCCCAGATGTTAACCAGGGACCAACCCAGCGGGTTACTCGCTCCCAAGGTGCTCCTAAAAGGTCACAACAACAACAACTACAACACCTACAAGAACACATAAAGCCTGTATAACTTGCCCTTAATTTCCAATTCCCATGGAGGAAGTCCACTGGGGAATGAAATTTTCACAAAAATCCACTTCTGGTTAGAAGCTTCACTGTCTCTGAAGAGCCGGTCAACCAGACAGTTCGTTCGTTAATGGAGCGCATGTGTGAACTCCCCACTTCTCAAAGGTCAGTGTGAACACCTTTTCAATGCCCTCAATCGAGTCGTATCTAGCGAACGTCTACCATCCTTCACTAAAGACGCTCTCACTCGAGACGAGCCCCCTTCGGAAGACATGACCAACCAGGACAGCGAAAGATGAGACCAAGGACTTTTCACTACTGCACGTCTCAGAAATGTCGAGTTTTGGAAAGCACTAGTTGATAATTATATGGATGTCAATGTTATTAGTATTGCAAACCTGAAAGCCGTAAGAGTAACTAAGAAAGAAGCTATACGCTCGTCAACAACAATCCAATATCTTGAAGGAGTAATCAGAGATGTTTACGGACATATCATCCTCATAGTGGCGTCTGGAGACACTCAAACAAGTACTAGGTTTCACATTATCAAAGGGAAGCTTAAACTGCGATATGATCCTGGGACGTGCTTGGCTCCAATAATCAGCAGCTATCATAAGAGCTCAGAAAAGAGCCCCGCCTCGATTCAAACGCCCTATCCCCTAAGCCAAACCCATCATCAACAAAGACTTACCTTTGTACCTGGAAGAATACCAATTGCTCAGAGCCATGACGGAGAACTAAGCACCGACCAAGAGTGTATCGGCTTATGTCAATAGATTTCGTACTCAGGTAGCTCTAACTCAATTTTCATCCTTGTCGTTGGATTGTTCTCATATGCCAGCAAATTGAGGACTAGACTTTGCTAGAAACCACGACCGTATCCTAGCCTGTCGTTATGAATGGGTGGCCACTCCATTACAATACTTCAACATATGGGAAGGAATCACTCCCGCATTTTGTAAACCACCAGAGCTCTTGAAGATATTTTCCCTCGTGTATGATACAAAAGACATTAAGGAAGAGGTTCAACCATGTGCACAGAAGATTTATAGAGCTAGAGCAGTCAAACCAAATGTTTTCCGGGTAGGAGACCTGGTCCTCAAGGCATCAAGGCGTCGTCGCTCCCCCTGGAAAGGACCATACAGAATCTCACGAGTTACCGTTGGTGTCTATAAACTCATACTTAGCGACTTAGCCACAAGTACATGAATGTTAAAACCTCAGTAATAACCATATAATTGAAGCACTAACTTCGAATCTCCTCGACACTGGCTTCCTAGCCCTAGTACAATTAATATTTACTAGAGGTTGTACATTTTGGTCTTACTCCTGAGATGTTAGCACATTAGCCTTTTACGTTAAAAGAGTTAGCACCTTCTTATTTGCGCTAAGTAGCTACTGTTGGTTTTGCTAGATACTTACCTCATAAATATACCTTTCTTCTCAATATAGGTCTAACATTGAGTCTTATACGAATTCCAGTGGGTCTCCTCGCTCAAGGATCCCTCTACAACATTTTTCCTTAAATGCCACTCAGACTTACAAAAAGTCAATTTTCAGCTAATACTTAGTCATTAAAATTTCACATTAATTTCAAGAAAGTACATGGCCACTGAACTTCCCAGATTCGACATTGATCAGTCTGACTATCAATCCAGTGAGTCATACAACTTGCCTCACTGACTTAGCAAGTCATTTGAATTGACTTGAATTAATCAAAACCATAGTGTTTTATGTCTCCACTATTTCCACGAAATATCAAATACAACGTGAAGGATTCTCATTGGGGTACTGGTATGGCGGTCTATGGCATCATGGGTAATGATGCAACCCCCATGAACAAGAAGATAACAAGATGTGGGAGGTTACAAAGCAGTTGAGATGATGAAGAGTAGCGGTCAGACAGGTCTTCCCCACTTTCTGGGAACCGCCCCACTACAATCTCCACAATCATCACTTCTCTAGCTCTCCCTAACTTCCATGACTTACGAGAAAATCAGTGTGTCCTCTTCAAACTATAAATAGATGATTCTCATCTATTCGAGACAAGACAGAACAAGAGACAAACAACACAATTAGTCTGAAGAAACCAAAAACCTACATAATTAACGATTCCTCTCAGGAGAATCCATTCTTCTTCACACTCTGCTGATATTTTTCAACCTTCTTTTCTTCCCTCCCCTAAGACCTCCCAAAATCCTTTCCATCTTTGTAATTGAAGCAGGATATGAACGGCCATTTCTCGGTTTAGGCTCATACTGTTCGAGCTTGATCTCTCGAACCTACTTGAAAGTACCATTTTGTAGTATATTTGTTTTTACCCTAAAACAATTGGTGACCACAGTGGGAGATCAACCTCTTGATTATAAATTTTTTTTTCAGTCATTTCAAAAATGGTGGATTTTATGTATGGAGCAGTTACAACTCCTTGTTGGTTTAAGGAGTAATGGTGGTGATGATTCTTTAAACACCTATGTTGCTACTGAACCTCCCTGTACCAATTCTACTATTACACCTCCTCTCGGTGACAAAACCGTTGAAGACACCAAGAGTATTCAAACTCCGATCAACATAAATGATCTGATGTAGGCAAGAAGTCCTTGCCAAAACTCATATGGACATGGCTACTACTCAAAAAGAAGTACTCGCTTGCCTTAAGACCCTGACGGAGCAACTTTCCCCGGAACAACGTGATTGCCTAACGCAGCAGACCAGGACCAACTTTGCAGCGGCCGCTGATGATGAAACACCTGGGGCTCGAAAAGACAAAGGAGTCCACGTCATTCTTGATCGACCACTACAGAGGTACCAGCAATCCAATTTTATCACCCGTGAAGATATGGAGAGACTCCTGCAAAATCATATCAAGGAGGGTTCGTACTCGGCCCATCAACACCAACCTCCCTACCCTCCTGAAATCCAGAGGATCCCTTTGCCAGCCGGTTACTCTTCTCCAACTTTCTCATTGTACGATGGAATTGAAAATGCTTGTGAGCACATCTCTCGATTTCTCGAATCCCTCGGGGGACACGAATACAATCATGTACTACGCATCAAAAAGTTTTCAAAGTCCCTCACTGGAAGATCCTACACATTGTATAACAACATTGCTCCTAATAGCATCTCTGATTGGTAAGACATGGTTAACGCCTTCTGTAGGAAGTACTTCTTTGTCTCCGAAAAGATCACCCTATAAGACTTGGGAAGAATGTTCCAGAGGAATAATGAGCAACCAAATGAATATGTGAAAAGATTCATAATTCAAGCTCTGGATTATCAATGATCCGAATATAATGGAACATCAACTTGTAGAGCTATGCATTAATGGTATGATCCCTGTTTACCATGTTCTTCTCAAAAATTTATGTTTTCAGACTTTCTCAGAGTTACATGAAGCCGCAAAACGATCATCCACAACTCCTTCTGCCCTCCTGGAAAGAACTAGACCAGCAAGAGAAAAGAGTCGTGGAGATGCCCGTGGGAATCGACGGCTAATCAACAAATAGTACAATGTCCAACCATCAATTGACGTTGGTAGTAATGAAGCGCATTATAGGAAATCCTCATCAGAGCAAGAATCATTAGCCAAGCATCTTCCTTCCACCCCAGATGTGAACCAGGGACCAACCCAGCGGGTTACTCGCTCCCAAGGTGCTCCTAAAGGGTCACAACAACAACAGCTACAACACCCACAAGAACATGAGAAAAAGCCTGTATAACTTGCCCTTATTTTCCAATTCCTATGGAGGAAGTCCTTGAACTACTGGATGCATGGGTACAAGAAAGAATCGTCAAGCTACCACTTGTACGACGCCCACCTAATCCTCAAGATATATTAGATCTGAGATATTTTCGGTTCCATTTTTTTGTTAATTATCCTACCATTGAGTGTAATTGTCTGAGACGTATTTTTAAAGAGAAAATAGAATCAGGGGAATTGCAGCTGGGACTGATCGGTTGTCAGGCGAGCAAAATTAATTCAAGTTCTTACTTCACTAATATAGATTAGAGTATAGTAATAAGAACAAGTTCGTTCCCACAGAGAGGCAGGTGATTGTTAATTACTTTCGATTACTTATGTAAACAGGGGGGTTTTGGTTGTGATTATAACTAAATTATACTAAAGTAAAAATATTAAAACGAATATCAGAGATAAAGAACATTGGTTAGAGAATTCATCTTCCATCTTCCATCTTCCAACATGTTATCAACTAAATCATACTCAACATTCATGCACTCTCAATATCAATAAACCTAAAGCATCCTATCGCAGGCTTACTCCGGCAAAACTCCTATTATCATCAAAGGCGCAAAAGCCACTCTTTGAATCCTTTTCACCGAATAACTTGCCGCAAGAGACACTCAAGTTTAACCCAATGAAAACAATGGTCTTTGTGAGTTTTGGTTATTCTAAGCAACCCGGCGCAAGAGCCACTCGGATTTAACCTAAGTCACGCTTCTACACATAATCGCATGGCAACATCCCGTCGTTAACAACTATGTTATAATACTTTTAACAAGGGTCTTTCGACAATTCCGGATCTCAAACCCTAGTTTAGATATAGATGTCAATGCATGCTCATCTAATTC
>JAJJMC010020031.1:3782143-3797252 GCA_023531435.1 Papaver californicum | reverse complement strand
CTAGACCCAACTGTAAATCTTTCTGGAATTTGCCTTCAAAATTAACTTGTTTTACGGTTGGGTTTTGGGGTACTTTCCCAAACGTAAATCTTCCTGGAACTATTGTTTCAAATTTGTGTTTCCATCCTTTAAACTCTTCTTTTTATGCCGGAATGAACTCATTTCCTCTTCTTTGGTTGAATATACTTCAAAACTCATACGAAACTCATAAACAAACAAATTCAAAGCATAATGATATGAAAACTAACAAGAAATCAATGAATTAAAGTATCCAAATAGTGCAAATAATGCACCAATCAAGGACTGAAATGTCCATAAAAATCCACTTCTGGTTAGAAGCTTCACTGTCTCTGAAGAGTTGGTCAACCAGACAGTTCGGTCGTTAATGGAGCGCATGTGTGAACTCCTTACTTCTCAAAGGGTCAGTGTGAACACCTTTTCAATGCCCTCAATCTAGTCGTATCTGGCGAACGTATACCATCCTTCACTAAAGATGCTCTCACTCGAGACGAGCCCCTTCGGAAGACATGACCAACCAGGACAGCGAAAGATGCGACCAAGGACTTTTCACTACTGCACGTCTCAGAAATGTCAAGTTCTGGAAAACACTAGTTGATAATTACATGGATGTCAATGTTATTAGTATCGCAAACCTGAGAGTCGTAAGAGTAACTCGGAAAGAAGTTATACGCTCGTCAACAACAAGCCAATATCTTGAAGGAGTAATCAGAGATGTTTACAGACATATCATCCTCATAGTGGCATCTGGAGACACTCAAACAAGTACTAGGTTTCAAATTATCAAAGGGAAGCTTAAACTGCGATATGATCCTGGGACGTGCTTGGCTCCAACAATCAGCAGCTATCATAAGAGCTCAGACAAGAGCCCCGCCTCGATTCAAACGCCATATCCCCAAAGCCAAACCCAGCATCAACAAAGACTTACCTTTGTACCTGGAAGAATACCAATTGCTCAGAGCCATGACGGAGAACCAAGCACCGACCAAGAGTGTATCGGCTTATGTCAATAGATTCGTACTCAGGTAGCTCTAACTCAATTTGCTTCCTTGTCGTTGGATTGTTCTCATATGCCGATAGAAACCACGACCGTGCCCTATCCTGTCGTTATGAATGGGTGGCCACTCCAATACAATACTTCAACATATGTGCAGGAATCACTCCCGCCTTTTGTAAACCACCATAGATGTTGAAGATATTTTCCCTCGTGTATGATACAAAAGACATTAAGGAAGAGGTTCAACCATGTGAACAGAAGATTTACAGAGATAGAGAAGTCAAACCTAATGTTTTCCGGGTGGAGACCTGGTCCTCAAGGCATCAAGGCATCGTCGCTCCCCCTGGGAAGGACCATACAGAATCTCACGAGTTACCGTCGGCGTCTATAAACTCATACTTAATGACTTAGCCACAAGTACATGAATGTTAAAACCTCAGTAATAACCATATAATTGAAGCTCTAACTTCGAATCTCCTCGTCACTGGCTTCCTAGCCCTAGTACAATTAATATTTACTAGAGGTTGTGCATTTTGGTCTTACTCCTGAGATGTTAGCACATTAACCTTTTACGTTAAAAGAGTTAGCACCTTCTTATTTGCGCTAAGTAGCTAGTAGCTTTGCTAGCTACTTACCTCATAAATATACCTTCCTTCTCAATATAGGTCCAACATTGAGTCTTATACGAATTCCAGTGGGTCTCCTCGCTCAAGAAAGTCACTTTTGAGCTAATACTTAGTCATTTAATATTCCACATTACTTTCAAGAAAGTACATGGCCACTGAACTTCCCAGATTCAATTTTGAACAGTCTGACTATCAATCCAGTGAGTCATACAACTTGCTTCACTGACTTAGCAAGTCATTTGAATTTTCTTAAATTAATCAAAACCATAGTGTCTTATGTCTCCACTATTTTCACGAGATATCAAATACACGTGGGGGATTCTCATTGGGGTATTGGTATGGCGATCTATGGCATTGTGGGTAGTGACGCAACCCCCATGAACAAGAAAATAACAGGAAGTGGGCGGTTACAGAGCAGTTGAGAGGATGAAGAGTAGCGGTCAGACAGGTCTTCCCCACTTTTTGGGAACCGCCCCACTATAATCTCCAAAATCATCACTTCTCTAGCTCTCCCTAACTTCCATGACTTACGAGAAAATCAGTGTGTCCTCTTCAAACTATAAATAGATGATTCTCATCTATTCGAGACAAGACAGAACAAGAGACAAACAACACAATTAGTCTGAAGAAACCAAAAACCTACATAATTAGCGATTCCTCTCAGGAGAATCCATTCTTCTTCACACTCTACTGATATTTTTCAACCTTCTTTGCTTCCCTCCCCTAAGACCTCCCAAAATCCTTTCCATCTTTGTAATTGAAGGAGGATGTGAACGACCATTTCTCGGTTTAGGCTCATCCTGCTCGAGCTTGATCTCTCGAACCTTGAAAGTACCATTTTGTAGTATATTTGTTTTTACCCTAAAACAATTGGTGATCACAGTGGGAGATCAACCTCTTGATTATAAAAGGAAATTTTCAGTTATTTCAAAAATGGTGGATTTTAGGTATGGATCAGTTACAACTCCTATTGTTGGTTCAAGGAGTAATGATGGTGATGATTCTTTAAACACCCCTGTTGCTACTGAACCTCCCTGTACCAATTCTACTATTACACCTCCTCTCGGTGACAAAACCGTCGAAGACACCGAGAATATTCAAACTCCGATCAACATTAATGATCTGATGAAGGCAAGAAGTCCTTGCCAAAACTCAGATGGACATGGCTACTACTCAAAAAGAAGTACTCGCTTACCTCAAGACCCTGACGGAGCGACTTTCCCAGGAACAACGTTACTTCCTAACGCAGCATACCAGGACCAACTTTGCAGCGGCCGCTGATGATGAAACACCTGGGGCTCGAAAAGACAAAGGAGTCCACGTCATTCTTGATCGACCACTACAGAGGTACCAGCAATCCAATTTTGTCACCCGTGAAGATATGGAGAGACTTATGCGAAACCATGGCAAGGAGGGTTCGTCCTCGGCCCATCAAAACCAACCTCCCTACCCTACTAAAATCCATAGGATCCCTTTGCCGGCAGGTTACTCTTCTCCAACTTTCTCATTGTACGATGGAACTGAAAATGCTTGTGAGCACATCTCTCGATTTCTCGAATCCCTCGGGGGACACGAATACAATCATGTACTACGCATCAAAGAGTTTTCAAAGTCCCTCACTGGAATATCCTACACATGGTATAACAACATTGCTCCCAATAACATCTCTGATTGGGAAGACATGGTTAACGCCTTCTATAGGAAGTACTTCTTCGTCTCAAAAAAGATCACCCTATCAGACCTGGGAAGAATGTTCCAGAGGAATAATGAGCACCCAAATGAATATGTGAAAAGATTCCGAATTCAAGCTCTGGATTGTCATGATCCGAATATAATGGAACATCAACTTGTAGATCTATGCATTAATGGTATGATCCCTGTTTACCGTGTTCTTCTTAAAAATTTACGTTTTTAGACTTTCTCAAAGTTACATGAAGCCGCAAAACGATCCTCCACAACTCCTTCCGCCCTCCTGGAAAGAACTAGACCAGAAAGAGAAGAGAGTCGTGGAGATGCCCGTGGGAATCGACGGCTAATCAAAAAACAGTATAGTGTTCAACCATCAATCGGTGTTGTCATTAACGAGGGACCTAAGAGAAAAGCTCTATCCCAGCAGGGATTACAAACTAAGTGTCTTACCTCCACTCTAACCGTGAACCAGGGACTAACCCAATGAGTCACTCATTTCCAAGGCGCCCCTAAGGGGCCACAACAACAATAACAACCACAATAACTGAAAGAGGATGACATAAATCTTGATATAACTTGTCCCGATTTTCCAATCCCCATGGAATAAGTCCTTGAATTATTGGAAGCATGGGTGTAAGAAGGGATCATCAAATTGCCACATGTACGACGCCCACCTACTCCACAAGAAATGGCCAACCCAAGATATCGTTTTCACCGATTTGTCAATCACCCAACCAGTGAGTGTAATGGTTTGAAACGCATCTTCAAGGAGAAAATAGAATCAGGAAAATTATGACTTGGGACTGAAAGGGTTCACGAAAATCCACTTTCTATTAGAAGATTCACCCTCTCTGAAGAGCCAGTCAACCAGATAGTCCAATCACTAATGGAGCGCATGTGTGAACTCCTCCACTTCTCAAAGGGTCAGCGTGAAGATCTTTTCAGTGCCCTCAATCGAGTCGTATCTAGCGAACGTCTACCATCCGTAACTAAAGACGCTCTCGCCCGAGACGAGCCCCCTTCGGAAGACATAATCAGCCAGAACAGTAAAAGGCGCGACCGGGGACTTTTCACTACTGCACGCCTCTGAAATGTTGAGTTCAGGAAAGCACTAGTTGATGCTTGCATGGATGTCAAAGTTATTAGCGTCTCATCCCTGAGAGCTGCGGGAGTAACTCGACAGGAAGCTATACGTTCGCCAAAAACAGTCCAAGATCCTGAAGGAGTAATCAAAGATGTTTATGGACATATCACCCTCATTGTGGCGGCCGGAGCCACCCAAACAAGTATAAGGTTTCATATTATCAAAGGGAAGCTTAACTGCGACATGATCCTACAACGTGCTTGGCTCCAACAATCAACATCTATCAACAGCTCGGCCAGGAGTCTCGCCTCGAGTTAAACGCCATATCCCTAAAGCCAAAACCAATATCAGCAAAAGACTTACCTTTGTACCTGGAAGAATACCAATCACTCAGAGCTATAACGGGGAACCAAGCACCAACTGAGAGTTATTGGCCTACGTCAACAAATTTCGTACGCATGTAGCTCTAACTAAATTTGCTTCCTTGTCGTTGGATTTTCCTCATACGCCAGCAAGTTGGGGACTATACTTTGCTAGAAACCACGACCGTGCTCTAGCCCGTCGCTATGAATGAGCAGCTACTCCAATACAATACTTCAACAAATGGGCAGAGATCACTCCCTTATTTTGTAAACCACCAGAGCCCTTGAAGATATTTTTCCTCGAATATGATCTGAAAGACGTTACGGAGGAGGTTCATCCATATGAACAGAAGATTTACAGGGCTAGAAAAGTCAAACCAAATGATTTCCGGGAAGGAGACCTGGTCTAAAGGCATCAAGGCTCCGTCACTTCTCTTGGGAAGGACCATAAAAAATTTCACGAGCTACCGTTAGCGGCTACTATAAATTGATCATCATAGAATGTGAACCTGTTGCTGCAGCTATTCACGGCAAGTGGCTCAAGGCTTTCAAATGAACATATTATCATGGTCTCCATTTTCATGTTTTCTTCGTGTAGCAATAAAAACTCCTCCAAAATGCCTATGAATATCATTGTGGGCATACTTAGGATTTCAATTTCATTAATCAAGTAGAATTGCCATTGTCTCTTTAAAGAAAATCTTTATGAATCACTCGTCAGAACTTACTTTCGTAAAAAAAAATCTTTTTTGAAATACATAGAGGTTTAAATTCAAGCAAACCTTTGAAAAATAATTCAAGCCCCTCAGAAACATACTTTCACCTCACATATCAAAACCATCCTTGAGTCATCCCCTGAACTTTCATAAAATCTCAGTAAGATAGGGACCTACGCATATGCAAAGGTCTTGTCAGAAGAAAAGAATCAACGTCCATGTCGGGGATGCCCAATCACCATAATCATGGAATTTTCTATAGAGAAGCGTCCGTAAGTGGATGGAAGGGTGAGTCCCCTCAACATGTAAGTACCCAGGAGGAGTCCTTCTAGAGACGGAGTAGATGTTAACGCCCCACCAGGATACTCAATGAAAAACTACCCTCAGCTAGCATGCAAGTGGGAGTCCTCTCATGATTTCAGAATGATATAGGACATTATCTACGTCAGGATCAATGAAAGAGAGAAACCAATGCTAATTCACAAGAAGTACTAAAATAATAATATGGATCCATCATAACCGCCATACACGGAATACTTAATTCAAAGGAGCTATCTACGAGAAGAAGAAAGGAAGGCTAAATTAAAACCTAGTCAAAATATTCAGAGTCTGAATCAGAGTCGTACTCATTGTCACCTTCTTCATACAAACCATGTCCTTCCCGGTCTTCCTCAGAATCCTCTTTTTCTTCGGAACCCGCTTCAAGATCGTCTACTTCATAATCATTTTTCGGAATCCCATCAGGGTCCTCCTCCGAATCCTCTTCGGCCTCCTTCTTAGGGTCGGAGGGACCCGCCTACATGTCATACCAAGAGTTAGCACGCTCAGCTTCACGGTCATACTCGGTTTTAGAAAGAGATTCACACTCAGATTCATATGCCAATATAACTTCACGATCCTCCTCAGAGGGATACTCATCCGCATCAAAATCAAGAGCCACACCATAAGGACGAACACCGCGTTCCATCTGTTTAGTTTTCTCTCTTTTTACAACTGTTTGAAGGTGTTGCTTCTCTATAATGTGAGTTTCTCATCATCGAATCTCTTCTTCTCCAATTCTTCTCTCCGTCTTGCTTCTTCTTCAGCATTAATTGCAAAACAGAGATCCGGAGAATAATGACGAGTTTTCTTTAAACGATCAAGAGGTATACCTCGAGCGAGTTTTGTGACTTTGCTCAAAGAACGACTGATTTTCGACTGTACTTCTCGGGGGGAAGCCACCTTCATCCTTTTGCTTCTATAACCTAGTTTCTTGCTTGAGGGATCAGAACTATGGTTTCGGTCAGGAATTGCCATGATCTACATAAACACACAAATAAAAGGTAATACTTCAGCAAGAAAGAAAAGAAGATTTATCAAAGGTTTTAGTCTATTAATCAACAAATTAAACTTGTTGGTATTCTCGTTGCTGCTGCCAAAAAGAAAAAAATATTTCGCTTCAGAAGAACAATGGTAAGACTAGGTTTTTAAAGGAATAATATTTTCAAGATATATATGTATATGTAGGGTATGTGAGAAAAATTTGGAAACCCTAGTTTTATTGGAAAAAGAGATTGTCAAAAAAAAAAAGTGTGTGCTTACCCTGTTTCCAGCCAGCGATGCCTGCCAATTGCTACCACAAACGCCTTCTACTACAAACAAAAGAAGAAGAAAAGAACAAGTGACAGCGATATAAAAACAAGGGGAAAGAGGCATATATGTAGATGCCAACTTGAAGAGTCCTTGTCCAATTAGGAAACAAAATAAAAAAGAGAAAAAACTGGCACAGAGATTACCTTCCTCTTGGTCGCCGACTTTGGCTTCTCCTACCCGTGGAAATTAATATTTCAAATAGGGACAAGGGAACTTACTATCCACAACCAAATTTCACGCTAAAGGGAGCACATCTTGATATCCCATAAGCTAAGTATACCTTCCTCTGCTCTTAAAATCTAAATAAATACATATATACTTATTGAAAGCATATTGTCACTATCTAGTGCTTACTGAGCAACAGTACTGTTCTTCACTAAGCAGGGGACTTAATATAGATGGTGAATTTTGACAAAGGCTATGATTATAAAATAACCCTCTGCTAAGCAACAAGAATATATATATATATATATGTGTGTGTGTGTGTGTGTGTGTGTGTGTGTGTGTGTGTGTATGTGTGTGTGTGTGTATATATTCCCATATGCTTAATAAAGAATGATGTGTCTCTACTTATATTCCGCAAGCGAATTAAGAGTACATGTTCTCTTTAAACGTTATAAAATTGGCCTTGTAGCCTCCTCGACACTCATAATATTTATTCCATATCGAACTTGTCTCAAGTCGTATAAATTCCATGGCTGAATTCCTTGAACTTGTCTCGAATGTGTATCGATGTTTTAATAACATCCATTAAACTCGAGAATAGCTAATGCTTAAACCCTGAAATACATCATAACTTAATGCTTTATTCGCAACGAATGTTCTTCGAATTGCTCTTCCGATCTTAAATATGCTACTTTAGCACTTTGCTTAAATATAAGCCATAAATAACGTGTCACTTCTCTTGGATGCGCCACAACTGAGAAGCAATACCATAAAAGATGCATTGAACATCTCATCTAGGATAAACCTAGTCTTTTCTTATATTAGCGCCAAGTTAGCACTAGTTATTTAACTTAGCACAACATTGGCACCAATTAGCCACAATAGCGTTAAAAACGCTAACATTCCTGGTGTTGAACCCTAGCATCTGAGAGATGCTAACTAACCTAAAATGGTCTTAGCTAGCATATTTTAGCATATTAATGCCTTAACCAATGTATCATCACCTTGGCACCTAAACCCTGGCACCAAAGTGCTAACCCTAATCTAAGCGCCAAATGCGCTAACCCTAGTGGCCATATGCGCCGCAAGGCCTATGCTTCTCCGAAGCTGCGTCCCTAGCTCCGTGACGCCCTTGTCTCCTCCTTTACTCCCTTGGATCCTAGCCAAATCTTATATACGCGCAAGTTCATATCCGCCCAGTGACCAAGCCAAGCACGTCTCCGATCTCCTTGGCGCCCTAGACTTTCTCTTGGCGCCCTTGAATTCCAATGCGTCTCCAAGGCTGCGACGTCCCATCTCCTCAGCGTCCAAGGCCTATGCGCTCTTATCTCTAGCCCATCTCAGCCTCTCCTATGCAACTTAGCTCCTACACGTTTTTAGGCAAATGCTAGCACACTCTATAATGGATAATACATCTCTAGCTTCTCTGGCATGCCCCATAGGGGCCAATATGTCCCTAGCGTCCTCCATGACTTATCCAATGAGTCTCAAGATCTAGTACGCATCTTGTCCTAACATACTCATACTTAACGACTTAGCCACAAGTACATTAATTTTAAAACCTCAGTATTAACCATATAATTGAAGCGCTAACTTCGAATCTCCTCGAAAATGGCTTCCTAGCCCTAGTACAATTAATATTTACTAGAGGTTGTGCATTTTGGTCTTACTTATGAGATGTTAGCACATTAGCCTTTTACTTTAAAAGAGTGAGCACCTTCTTATTAGCGCTAAGTAGCTAGTGTTGGATTTGCTAGCTACTTTCCTCAGAAATACGCCTTTCTTCTCAATATAGGTCCAATATTGAGTCTTATATGAATTCCAGTAGGTCTCCTTGCACAAGGAGCCCTCTACAACATTGGCCTTAAATGCCACTCAGATTTACAATAAGTCACTTTTAAGCTAATACTTAGCCATTAAATATGCCACATTACTTTCAAGAAAGTACATGGCAACTGAACTTCCCACATTCGATATTGATCAGTATGACTACCAATCCAGCGAGTCACACAATTTGTCTCACTAACTTAGCAAGTCATTTGACTTGACTTGACTTAATCAAAACCATAGTGGCTTATGACTCCACTATTTCCACGAGATATTAAATATAACATGGGGGGATTCTCATTAGGATATTGGTCTGGAGGCTACGACATCGTGGATGGTGAAGAAACCCCCAAAAACAAGAAGGTAACAAGAAGTGGGCGGTTACAGAGCAGTTGAGAGGATGAAGAGTAGTGGTTAGACAGGTCTTCCCTATTTTTTGGGAACCGCCCCACTACAATCTCCACAATCATCACTTCTCCACCTCTCCCTAACTTTTGCGACTTACGAGAAAATCAGTGTGCCCTCTTCAAACTATAAATAGATGATTCTCATCTATTCGAGACAAGACAAAACAAGAGGCAAACAACACAATTAGTCTGAAGAAACTAAAAACCTACAAAATTTGTGATTCCTCTCAGGAGAATCCATTCTTCTCCACACACTACTGATATTTCTCAACCTTCTTTGCTTCCCTCCCATAAGACCTACCCAAATTCTTTCCATCTTTGTAATCGAAGCAGGACGTGAACGACCATTTCTTGGTTTAGGCTTGTCCTGTTCGAGCTTGATCTCTCGAACCTACTTAAAAGTACCATTTTGCAGTATCTTTGTTTTAACCCTAAAACAAAGACATGTCATTTCTAAAATTTACCATTTTATTATCCTAAGGGTATAATTCAAAAAAATATCTAAACCTATCTTTCTCTCCTCCTTACCTTAAAAATTGTGCAAACTTAAAATAACTCAAATTTTAAGAAACAGAAGGAGTATTGTTTATTCATGTCTTTCTATTGGGAACTTTTTTTTTTACGGAATCACTTTTTCCTAAATTTCATCTTAGCTTCTCATTGGAAGGTTGCTTCAGCTCCCTCCTTTTTGACCTTATCTTTTTTATTTGTGGAGTGGATCGAAAATCCTCTTGCTCTTCTACAGTTTCCTACATAGTCAATCAGAATGAAGCCATATCTTATCTTGCTTAGGCTTACGAGAAATGAACATCCACGTGTTGCAATATTCTGATGCATATTGGATTTTAAATCCAGATATAAATATGCAGTTACATTATAAAAATACTTATAAAATGAAATACGTTGTCAATAATGGTAAAAGGTTTTATACTTTGCTGTCCTAGGTTGTGATCGATGAGGTGATTTTGGAACTCACTTTTTCGTATCATATATAAACTGGTTGAAATCATACCAAATAGGGCAGACCTTCTACCAATTATGGTTCGGGTTTTCCCAAGAGATTAGAGCCTATCATATTTGACATACAAAATAATGGGCTAAAGTGGTTAGTATTTCTATTTGAGTCTAGTAAAAAGGGAAAATATAGAGACATATCTGCTCATGCTCTCCGGTTTTTGTGTCAACAAATTTGATGTTAGTGACTCTGTCTTAGTCGTCAACCGCCATGGCGTTATCTAAATAGTTATGGTGTACACGCCATTTTCCATAGTGAGATAATTATTCAAGGTTATTATGTTTATGGGAAGGGACTAATGATATATTTTCATTTGTTTGCTTACCTAATTAAAATGGGCCATGAAGGAAAATTATACATTTTTGGCACCAGTTGTGTAATTACATTAGGATAACTAATTTGCTAACAAGAGTTTGTCTAAAGGAAAGACATATTCTCTAACGGGATAATTTTTTGTGATTCTTGTTGTATTAAAACGATATTATCTAGACTTCCTTTCATTTTTTATGATTCGTGCTGATAACGTGTTATGAAACTAGAAAATATAGAAGAAGAGACATAAAATATAGGGGGGAAAGTAGAGAAAATTCTCATTAGATGTGTTATTTACATGGTTTAAGTCTTTATTTATAAGGATAGGAGACTTGGTACCCCAAGTATTTGGAAACCCTAATCTTAGACACAAAGGGCATCTTAGTAAATTATAACACTCCCCCTGATGACCACTATGGATAAGTCATTACAACTATACCAGGAAAAATCAAAAGAGAAAAACCTGAAAATGCGTAAACATAAAGACTTGGAACAGTGTTGGACACGCAAATGTTGCCTCGTTAAAATCTTGATAAGGAAAACCCAGTAGGACAAAACCTTGACGAAGGTAAAAGAGTACAACGCGATAAGTCCAGTAAATGTACCTTTGATGATGGTGTTCCCCCTGATGAGTACTTCAATAAATTCTTGGCTTGCAAATCTTTGAGTCGACACTTCCCAATTTCAGTGAACGAATTTCTTGAATGCAGAAGATTGTTATGCTTTCGTGAAGAAAATTGCTAGTTGGTGAGTCTTCTTTTTGGTTTTACATAAGCGATGTTGTCTTAGAGTAATACTCTTTTAAATTATGCATTCCTCTTCAACACATTGAGGTTGTGTCATGGATTTCTAGCTTTCCGAGATGATTTGCAGAAGTAGTTGATGTAGTTTCTTCAAGGAAGAGCCAAGATATAGATACATTAGCGTAAGTAAACAGAACTGTATTTGTGTTTAAACTTTATGTGGTTCAGAAAGATATCCAAATTCCTAGGGGATGGTTATGTTGATTTGGTCTAACCAAATGTGGGCATCCACTAAATAACCAAAATTATACAATAACTCTCCCTTGGATGACCACCATGTTGAATAAATTGCCTCACTAAAACCTTGTCAGTAAAATCCAATGGGACAAAATATGGACAAAGGAAAAAGAGCATAATATCAACATTTTGAAATTAAATGTCAATGAGATGTTGCCTCGTTGAAACCTTGTCAGGAAAACCGCATGGGAAAAAAACCTGAAACGAAGGGAAAAAAGTACAATTTTTGACGTAAATATGGATGTTAACTCAACTATATGAGTACTACAAAAAAAAAAGCATCAAAATCATAAATCTAGACAAGTTTATTACAAGCATAATATTGAACTGAAGATTGAAGAAAAAGAAAATTATGATGCTTAAACGTGGATTTTAGTGTTTTTAAGGATTCCTCAAGAGACCTTTAAATTTGATATCATCAACTAATCCGGATTTTGGTACTTTGCAAAGATTTTTCAAAAACACTTAAAGGATTGTTAAACCTGATATAATCGAGTCTCGTGGCTGCCTGAATATAATTTAAATCCCCAAGAATTACAAATTCAAATATGTTCTCCAACCATATTTATTGTGCGAATGCAATATTATTCCTCCAAGGACCACCACGCCAAATGCATCATACATGGTGAAAAAAAATATTATTGAACCAATCCGAGGGTTTAAAAAAATGAAACCCTCAAATCGTTTTTAAAACGATCATATTTCTCATATAACGCATGTAGACTACACCAACCTTTAATTTTTAGAATTCAGGATTGCACGTTAAAGGTGTTAAGTCTTGGATCCAAATATTGTGTTACTCAAGAGATTTCAATCCAACTTAATTTGGATTTTGTGCATACCAATCACATTTGTCGATATTCCTCTGCAAAGAGGTTCACAACCACCATAATTTATTATTTTATATGCTACTGTAAATGAATATTCGACAATTATATTATCTTACCACGATCCCAAACAATTCTCAAGTGTATGCATATCTTAAAGAATTCACAGAATTATTGGTACCAGTACCCACAAGCGTTATAATCTACTCAACTTCAAACAAGGAGATATTAAATTTGAGAACGTGAATTGTATTATAACAGACTCTTTCAGAGCTCTATCTGTAGCATGTACTAAAATGTTACATGCTTGCTAAATGTGATTGGATTTGCTTTTTCAAATGGCATAAGCTTATGGAAAAGCTAAATGAGATATTTTCATGCCTATTTAATAACCTTTTTCAATTTAATCATGCTTGAAGAGAGATTAATATAAGTTTTAAGTCAATGAACACTAATATCTAGTAGTGCATTTTTTTCCCCTGATCATGGCGGAAATATTTTCATCTCATATACGAAAAAAAAAAAAATCGTAAAGTATTATCTGAATAATTCAAGGACATATACTCATAATAATTTCTGGATTTTAACAACTCCATGTTGGACAGTAGATTCTAATTTCAAGAGCCATAAAAAAAAATTATCCTAAAATTATAGTCTACTTGACATACAAATTGAACATCAACAATAGATTTTCTTGGTTACATCCAAAAACTTATAAAATATGCAAATAAATCACCAATAACTTCGTCACTTGTAGGACCGACGAGATAATAATTCATTTTATTATGGACAGTTTCTTTGTCAAAAGAAAATTAAATCAAGATCAATATAGTCATTACAAGGACTAATAATTAATACATGCTAACAAGAGGGGTGCGCTCCCATTGACCTTTAATGTCATACCAAGTTCCAACTACAAGTGGAACGATTCCAATTTTGGAGATTATTATCAGGAGGAAAAATAAAAACTTGCTCAATATCCCTAGGGAATGCAGCAATACCTCGTTCAATTGGTGTTTGCAATTGCAATTGTGAATACTACACCAACGATATCTCATCCTTTTAGGATCCATAGAGAAAATTGTCTTTCAAATATAATGAAAGAATTATCGTTGTTCTCTTTTTAGAGAAAAATCACGATGTTGTTGATATATGGTTTCTGTAAGAAATAGAAACTAATGGTTTATTAATAGTAATTGATGGTTTAAGGTTTCTTGTAAACCTGTGGTCCATATCATTCTTTTGAATCGGTGAAAAAAATCATACCAGATTGGCAAAATTTTAGAAAATATGCCAATCTGTTTTCTCTTATAGATTATAGAAATGATAGAAAAAATCAACACCTATTTTTTTTTTCGATTTATCAGATTCGAATCGACATAATTTGTTTTTGTCATTTTAGTCATCGCAAAGGAAAATCCATTTTGCGGTTGATAGATGGTATCTTGTAAAAAAATAGAAAACATATGGATAAATCACATGATCCTTCTATACCGGGCAAAGATACCCAATTTAATTGGCCTTAAGTTTTTCAACCATGCATGTGAATAGTTACTGTAAAGGTAATCAAATTACGATAACACCAATTTTTGGTGATTACAGTTTTATTAGACGAATAAAAACTGTAAACTACCTTTCGATGATTTTTTTTTTCTTTCTGTGATAAAATTGATTAGAGAAAAAAATAATCAAACCTACTGAAAATTTGATCACCCGCGTCCCATAAATATAAACCATGTCTTTTTTGGATTAACCAATAGATTTTAATTGCACCAAAAAAAACCTCCAAAAATAACCATAGTCATATTCTCGTAGTTTGGTGTTGTGAAAATATAAAATCCATCACTGAAAAATATACAATCATACTCATATTTGTCCAACACAAAATAATAATATCTAATAGGTATCAATGGATCATGTAAAACACATCTTTACAAAATAATATATAGAATATATAAACAATGGTACAGTAGCATACCATCACATGGTATACCATAAAAAACAAATTTGTATAAGAACTTTACTAGGTTAGCAAGTTAATTAACAGCCGAAAGATTGATTAAAAGTACTAGATAATCATCAAAGGATACCGTGAGTAGGGTTGTTCATGGTCGGTTTTGGTTCGGTTTATGGCCAAACTAAAACCGAAACCGTCATAGTCGGTTTTCTAAAAATGTTCCGTTAACCGTCGGTTCGGTTTTTATTCGGTTTCGGTTTTTTCCAGCCGGTTTCGGTTAACCGACTGGTTTTGTCAATTTTATGAAACTGACAACATAAATCTCAGAAAAAACCAAAAAAACAGACATTTTCACATTTATTCTTCATAAAATTCCTGCAGACATTTAAACAATTGAAACAACATAAAATTCCTGCATACTTGGAACACAAACAG
>JAJJMC010020031.1:3741992-3782133 GCA_023531435.1 Papaver californicum | reverse complement strand
AAATGCCTCCAATTCAACCAATCTATGTACCTAAAACAACTAGCAAGGTACTAAATTTCCACTTCACAGATCAAAACTAGTCGAAAACCTAGGCAAACAAAGTACATATTGAAGTTCAAATGCACTTGATGAAACCACAGAGTAATGAAGAACAAAACCCTAGATTCAAAATCTAGAGATTATGTAAAAATTAAGCAGAACCCAGAGTTACTGAGAGTTCTCCAACTAAACCCACATCAAAACTATAAAATCAGTGAAAACCCCAGAATCAAACACAAAAAGCTGAAACTAAAGCTAACCCTTTTCTCAGCTGATAAGAAAACCCCCTATAAACTCAAAAAATCTTCAATGAGAAGATACACAAACAGAGAAAAGACCCAAAGCAAAAGAGAAAAACCAAAAAATAAAAAGTTCACACCTCTAAAAGAACAGCAACAACTTTCTCAAACTAACATCAGAAAACCCTAACCAAAACCCAGAAATGGGTACTCTAAAACATAGCTGAAACCCTCAAAAACTCCATGAAAAATGCAGAACCAAAAACAAAAACACAAAACACAAATGAGGTGATGATGAGTACTGATGAAAGTGAGTTTGAATAGTGATATAATCAAACTAGTAACAATCTCTTCTTTCCTGATTTTAGTCTTCTCCACCATATTCAATCTCTATTATCTTCAACCACCTACTTACTCCTTCAATCAAACAAACAAAACAAACACAGATTCAGTAATACAGTATGATTACAAATCATAGTTTCATACTCATAATAAAGAATCAAAACCCTAATCAAATCAGAACCTTCGTTTGATTTGAGAGAGAGAGAGATGGGGGTAACGGCGTTACCTTGGGCTGTGATAAAGTAAGTTTGAATACTGACGAAGTGAAGAAGAAGGGAAAATGGGATTTAGGTTTAGGTTATGTGTATATATATCAGAGTGATTGGAGGGTCCTGATTTAATCTATCAAGTATAATAAAACTATATCAACGGTCTATATTATCCGGTTTTTCATGGCACAACGGTTGGTTTTTGGTCAAACCAAAACCGAAACCGTGATCGGTTCCTAAGTTTTTTTTCCAAAACCGTTCCATTAACAAACAGTTTGGTTCGGTTTCGCCCTAATCGGGTCGGGTCGGGTCGGTTTTAACGAAAACCCGTTGCCATGTACAACCCTAACCGTGAGAGTATAGATGATAAGCATATGGAAGTCCGTGAGCATAGGAGTGCATTTGCCATCCCTCGTCGTTAATAAAGTTGTAGAAATCCAACCAAGGTGAGTACATACAACATACACAATCAAAAGTTAGAATATTGTTTAAAAAAATTGTTAGTATATAATCATATCTAAAAATTTTATGCTTTAAAAAAAATCTAAAGATTTGTAAAAAGATATTAAGATAAATTGGTAGATAAGTCGTAGAATAACAAACTCTAAAAGACTTCTTATAACACCAAATCTCCTTTAGTGTCTTTTGGTGTTGTTTCTTAGAAATTTTGAGACTCAGTGTGGAACGTACCGATAATGTGTTATGAAGCTAGAAAATATAGAAAAAAATACATAAAATAAAGGGAGAAAATTAGAGAAATTCTCATTAGATGTGTATATTTACATAGGTTTAAGTCTCTATTTAGAGGGATGGGAGACTTGATATCCAAGTATTTAAAAACCTTAATCTTAGACACAAAGGGTATCTTAATAAATAAACTTGATTTATAACATCTTTAACATGTTTAATGTAACAAAACTTAAAATTTACATATCTCAAATACTATATTTTTGGTGAGAAAATGTTTTTTATATTAATATTTTTTTTAAAAAAATAGTATTATGGATAATGTTTATTTATTTAAAAATTCGAGCATTACCGGTTTATTTTCTTCCCTATGTAAAAATGTTTCAGAAGTTGAAAAGTAAAATTAAGTTTTAATAAATTTATCAAGTAATTTTTGTATGTATAAAAACGTCAATCCAGATGTGTTACAAGTTCTGAATTTTATCAGTAACCCAAATTCTTTGATAATTGGTGACGATATTAGATCTTGAAGGCATGGTAATGAGTTATCTTTTGTAGGTTGTTATACTATCCTAGACCCATTTAAAGGTTTTGCTTATCTTTCCAATGTGTTATGGAATCATAAAGTTCGTATGAAGATAGTGTTTTTCATCGGGACTATTTGCTATGATGCTGCATCAACTATGGATATAATGAAGAACTTAATCACGGTGAATGGATGTTTACTAGGCGAGAAAATTTCTCAAACTAATGGTCATATTTTTCTTCAGCGTGACATTGCTAGACAAATTTGGCATTACTTTCTGGATTGATTTAAACCGCAATGGTTTGCTAATAACTCTGTTAGGAAAGTCTTATGGGATCGAAGGAAAAAAAAAAGGAAAACAAAGAAATGGAAATTATGGGATTTTATTCCCTTTGCTATTTGGTGGAATGTATGGTTAGAGAGATCTGAGAAATGAAAACTTTTTCTCCCTGAATCTCCTCTGCTCAGATCGTCTCATTCGGAGATGATCTGAGCAGATCAACTAACACCCCAAGCTCTCTTGCATCTTATTCCACTAGCCTTTTACTTTTTAATCTAGTTCATTTTTAGATTAAGTTTTATTTCGTTGCGATTTTTAAGGGTTTGGTTTCTAGATCTGTGTCTGTTAATACATGTATTGTTTGTTATCTTCCGTTGAGAAGATATCAGAGCATATCATCATCTTTAGTCCTAATTTATGAACAACTCGAAACAACAACATCATCTTCACTAACCCTAAGCAGATCTGAGATTTTCTCTGACGTTGGTGGTGATCGGATTTTAGTTACTCTCGTTCTAGGTTATCAAAAGTCACCAGAGGCAGCAACAGGTTCTAAGACACCAGCAACAACACCAAAGGCACAAAAGACACCAACAACTAATAGTTTCAGGACGATTTCGATAAAGAACCAGACCGATTCAGACCAATTTTGTCACATGATGGTCAATTTAGGTCATACTTGCTACTATTACTTTGAAAAAACTTTTGAAAAATGGGTGGATCTTTGGATCCGTTTATACCTGGTTCATCTGTTTTACTATGTTATTAGAAAAACCCTTGAGAAATAGTTGGATCTTTGGATCCTAACACCTCTACAGATTGTAGCTTTGTTATATGGTTTGGATGAGTTACTTTTAATCCAAACAAGGCCATTTAAACTTGTTCTGTTACTCAGACAATTGGTTGGAATAGGATTTTGCTTCTGATTAAGCTGTGTAATTATGTTTCTAAGTGGTTTGATTATGATTGTATTTGATATCTGTTTGAAATACCTATAATTGTTGGAAACCCACTAGTCAGTCCTGTAATCAATACCGATTTTAAATCGTATTATTATTATAAATATATTTGAGGCTTGCCCCTTTTTTCTGAAAAAAAAAAATGGTTAGAGAGAGATGAAAGAATACTTCAAGGTAAATATAAATTGATTGATGACACCAAATGCTTGTTATTCAATTGGTCAGTCGGGGAAATTATGCTCAAGGACTGCTGTTGGATATGGTGATTAGAAGTTGGCACGCTTTCATTTTGTGAATATAGTTTTATTTTTTTCCGTTTTGTTTCTAGGACACTAGCTTGTATCCTTAGCAAGTTTTGCGTTTTCATTTTTATTTTATTTTGATTCTGATATTTTTGTAACTCTTCTACATCCGCTTTCACTTTATTAGCGATTGTATGTTGTTCTATTTTTATTAATCTTTGTCCTTCTTATCTTAAAAAGAAAATCAATCCAACTGATTTTGATATAACTATAAATGTGGATAAAATAATTTTATGATCAATCTTTTTTAAATTTTAAAGATATTTTTAAAAATAATCCAGCTAGATTAACCGTGGGCTATATCCTGTCTATCCCGTCTCTCATAGAGATAGGCCTCTCGACCAGTGGACTGGTCTTAAAGTTATGTGAGTCATACTTCTATAAAAAATGAGACATGAATATAACCCTTATTCAGTTTAGAATTTTCCTTCTGGAAGATCATGCAAGTATAATCCAATATCATATTTCTAATTTGGTTTGCAAGTAAACACTTGCATATTAAGTGTTGGGCCCGTATCCATAATAACATGTCTAAAATAGGCAGATTTTCAGTGACGGTGTTCTTGATAGTGAAAAGAGTACAGTCACCGATAAATTAAGACATTATTTTTGGGTCAGCAGTCGTGAAAACGTGTATGAAATGCGGCGGATTCTCGATGACAGGTGTTTTGATCACATGACTTTCACCGAAAACATGAATATTGCTTAGTTTAATTAGAAAGAGGGGTTACCTATGATTTAAATAATAAGTTGGGTAGCCTAGCTGGAAAGAATTCATTCTGCTTGACCCATAACGTGTCCTAATATTGATGCCGTGTATTCTTTCCGTATCACTGGGACTCATAGATGAAGACCGATATAACTTTACATTCTTTTATAGTTTATTAGTTTAATAATTCTTAAAATTTTATTCATGGACGTAGAAGGTCTATAAAATTTGATACTTTTTAAATATTTAAATTTTTTATAAATATTTTTTTAATATTTTTAATTGGATATTTCATCTAAGTTTTTATTTTTTAATATTAATAATTTTTATATAATGTTCTATAATATCCCTATCTACTTTAATTATATTAGAAATATGATAAGTCATTATACCTATCTACTTTAATTATATTAGAAATATGATAAGTAGATAGGCACAAGATTTTGTTGGAAGCAACAATATTAACCTTTTGCAACCAAATGGCCAGTTTGGAACCCGACATCAGGTGAGTTAAAACATATTATTTTATTGTAGTTTTTTACGCAGTTCGTCCATTTCTTTTTTAATGCTCTGTCTGATATATTGTGGTGGTCTTCTCAGGGGGGTAAAGACCATACAAGTGCTAGGTATGTTTTTACATGTCTATCTCCAACCACGTGATTCCTATTTCCCAAGGACGATGATGGCCTTCAAGACTACTTGAACGAAAACGGGCAGTCCATTGAACTTGATAAGTTTTATAACTTTATCATGATGATCTACATATGTTTTGAGTTTAGGATGTTAGTGGTCCTCTGCTATAAGTAACATATTTGGTTTTTTCTTTTCAGGTATGTGCCTATTATCCCCATGGTTTTATTTAACGGAAGTGAAGGCATTGGTACTGGATGGAGCATTTTCATCCCCCATTATAGTCTAGTGACATTGTTGCAAATGTAAAGAGATTATTGAATGATGAACCGATGGTTCCCATGGATCCATGGTATAAAGGATTCAAAGGAACAATGGAGAAAACAACATCAAAGGAGGGTGGCTACACTGTTACTGGAGTCATTGAGGAAGTTAACGAGACAACACTAAGGGTATCTGAGCTTCCTGTCAAGAGATGGACTCAGGATTATAAAGAGTTCCTGGAATCAGTGATGATTGGAAATGATAAAGTGAAGGAGCCTTTTATCAAAGTAAGCTAATTTCTTCTTGACATAAGGTAGAACTCCAAATGATAAAGTTGAACTTTGCTTGTAACTTTTTTGTGTCTTATCAGCGTCTTCTACTTGGTACAGGATTTTTAGGGAGCACAACGATGACACAACTGTATATTTTGAAGTTATATTGTCTGAGGAGAATTTGATGATAGCCAAACAAGAAGGGATTTTGAAGAAATTTAAGCTCTCAAACACTATCAGCACTAACAACATGCATCTTTTCGGTCCAGATGGAGTAATCAAGAAATATGACAACCCAGAACAAAGTATATATAAGAAGCAGTTTTACGATTCTAATCATCTTTTGATTGTTTTGATTTGTAGTTCTTGAGGATTTCTATGGAATTAGGCTTGAATTGTTCAAAAGGAGAAGGTGGATTTCTTTTTAAGGCGCTTTGTTTTTCTTATTGTGGTTATTCATGGTTGCTTGGATGAAATATGTCCCTATCTACTTTATTATATTAGAAATTAAACTTGGATGAAACCAGTTTTATCCTGCATATTTTAGCAAAAAAATATATTTTTTCAAGATATATCTCGTTTCATCCTGCTTATTCTGACAAAGAAACATATTTTCATCAGGATGTATCTGGTTTCATCCCATATATTTTTGTCAGGATGTATCTGGTTGCATCCTATTTTTTTTTTAAAAATAAATTTATTTTCTTAGTTTAAGCCAGGATGCATCCAGTTTCATCCTAGCTATTTTTCGAATTTTTTTTCTATTTAAGCCAGGATGCAACTAGTTTCAGCATATCTATTTTTTTCGAAAAAAAAAACTTTTGAATTTACTATCAACAATGGATTTTGTTTTGTAGATAATTTAAAACGCTTTCCAAAAATATAAGTTTTATTAAATTTGGATATATATTTTTGAATTTATGATTTTTTTTTTTGTGATTTGTTTATAAATAAGAAAGAGAAATGATAAAAAAAAGAAAAAAATGTAAAGATAAAGGATATAATTATCTAAATATTTTAGTGTCTATTTCACCAATAAATAATAGATAGGTGTCTATTAAAACCATATTTTAAGGAATCTTAGGCAATAAATCCATTTTCCCTTTTTTTAAGCATGATATAACTTACTTAATACTAATTGAATATTTATTTATTTGATGTTGATTTTATATTATTATTATGACAGATAGTATCTTTTGCTTACGAAACGTGAGAGCAATTCACAATTTCACATGACCGTGTAAAACTTTGGAATTAGGTACTTGCCCGCCATCAATGCGTAGTACAGGTGTGCCTCGTCACCATTTATTGTGGAAAAGACTTTGTCTATAAACTGCTGTGAACCATTGTTTCAAATGTCGATTTGAGCAACCAAGATAGCAAGTTATAACTGCTGTTATTACGATTGGAATTATTATTCTCTTCATCCGATTTGGAATCATGTTGATATCTATCCTTGTCTTATAAAGATATTTGAAGTTTATCATTACTTTGATTATTAGTAGGAGTCTTTTCCTAGAAACAACAACAATAACAAATATTTATATTTCGTTCAAAATTATCATAAACTAGCCAGACGGGGGTTTCAACTATGTAAATTTGGTCCTTTTAACATATGCTAGTCCTACCTAATCATGCCTCACCAATTCGTGCTCTCTAGACGAAGCTCTTTGTGCCAATTCCACCTCACAAGTCATTCAGCTTCAGACGATTACTCGACACTGCAAAATATCAACCCAAGTCAATCACAAATTTTCTGGTAAAATCTAACCTACTAAATAAGTTATTTATTTTACTTTTGTATTGTAAAATCACCATCTAGTGCTTACCACGTAACATTACTAGTTCCCCGCTAAGCATGAGACTTAATGTAGATAGTGTATTTTTGACGAAGTGTAAAATATTAAAAATCGTCTCTACCCAGCAGTAGAAGTATATATATAAATTCATATTTTATATTCCGCGAAAGAACTAATATATAAAAACTCTTGCTAAGGGCATCCACACTGATCCCGTAGATTTCAACATTGTATGTGAATATACCCAATATTAATGTTGTACGATTTAGTATTTACCCCTTTATAATGACTGAACAACTCCTAGATGTATTTGAAAGGTGTCTAAAACACCTTCTTTATAATCTATTGTTTATGCTTTCTTTGTTATTTCTCTTGTATTTTGCGTATTTTATGCTTGTTTTTTATTTTGTAGGTAGTTCTGAGTCATTTAGAGTTAAAGAAAAAGAAATTAACTAATTTTAAAAAATGGGTAAAATGATCATTTCATGGAAAAATGCTAATGACAGCCTAACTATGGTTAGGGGGGCAACCGGATGAGTCCAAGAAAGAGTGTTTAGAACAACCTGTATCATATGTGGGGTGTATCCTTATATATTACTTTCTCCGTTTAGGAAAATAGTTATTATCACTTTTTTATTTTATCCTATTTTTAATCTAAAAATAGACTAAAATGAAAAAATTGATAGTAACTCGTTTCAGATTAAAAATAGAATAAAAAAAAAAAATGATAATAACTCTTTTCCTGAAACGGAGTTAGTATTACCCTAAATTTCTAGGTCGAGGACCCTATCTCTTAAAGAAGACCAGCTTCTTATTTTCTTCTTCCGAGCACCGGTTCCAGTCGGCACAGCTGTGGATCACCAAATCAAGCTCACGTGAGTGTTAGGGCTAGGATAGATGGGGTTGGTGCTGTTGTTAGAGACAATAAAGACAGTTGATGGGTAAGATGGTTCATTTCGAACAGAGATGAATTAGAAGATGGTTGTGGTCTGTGAATCGAGAGTCCAAGAACAAGACGGAGAGAATTAGTTAGGGTTCTTGACTTACGAATCAATGGAAAAGATCAAGAAATGGAGTTTCAGAGTTTGTGTAGCTTGAATTGAAGATAGAAGATGGATTTGAATTAGGGTTTCGCTGTGAGAGTAACTCCGTGAAGAGATTATGGTACAAGAATGGGTTTGAGTTGATTTTCTATTCTATAGATTATTTTGGTTGGATTGAGAGTTGGGTTTACTGTTGATGACAGAGAAGAAGATGCTTGAGATGGGTTTTGTTTTTGGCTTGAGACTAAGTAACAGAAGGGGAAAATTAGAGATTGAAGCAGTGACAATAAACGGGTTTGAGAGAGAACAAGATATTGAAGGATCTGAGATGGTGGTTTGATGTTGCTATGCCGTGAATTGGTGGAGAATAGTTAGATGGGTTGCCATGGTTTGAAGTAGAGAAAGATTTAGGCGAGAGTCTGGTGGTGATTATGTCTTTGAATGACTCATATGGGATGATTGTTTGACGGTGTTGGTAGCTTGAATGCTGAATTATGTTTGTGATATGAGAATGAATGTGTGAATTAACTGCAGGGAAGAAGCTGCAAAATGGCCGGAATTAGACCAGAAATCTCCCAGAAACAAACAAGACTGCCGGATTTTTAGTCCATCCTAGTTGACTCACTGATTCAGATGATTCAAGTGAATAAGACCCATTCAGCCGAGTTAAGCCAGCTGACTCAGATTCCTTTGACCCCAAGACCGTTAGTTGACTGGTAAACTTAACTGTGGCCGTTAGTTTGTCTTAGGTGGCCGGCGACACTGTTCGGGTGACCAGGTTCCAGTGATGAACCCAAATTTCCGGCGACCACCTAGTCGGTGGATTTATTGGATTTAGAATTTTACATGAAGAGGAAGAGTTTGATCTTGTTTTGGAAACAATTAGAGATATAAAAGGGAGAGTCTTCTATAAATTCTATACACTTTTTTACATATGATTTTTGGGATAAGGCACCGTCATTCTCTTTTACGCATCTAGAATTTGTAATATTTTTATATTCTTCTTTACTCTAACATGTGTATGAACTCCATAGCTATGAGTAACTAAATTTTTTATTTATTGGTTAAGGATTAAAGTTAATTTCTTAAGCATAGTATTTGATTAATATATTAGGTTTGTCTCAATATTTGTCGTTTGTGATTTATTATTTATAACATTTGCATGATTTGAACACTTCATATGTTGAGTCCGGAATCAATTTAACTTGTTTCATATCTAAAGCTAAATTAGGGTTTTCAAAACGAAAAAATTGTCGAATTCTGATTTCAAGTAGCATAAATGTGGTTGTAGCTTGTAGTGACATATCTAGCAAACACATATGAATCATAACCTTTGTTAAATTGAATTAGTGTGTTTTCCACGTTCGATTACATTGATTAACCTTATTTCACAAAACGTAATGCTCATCGGAAATTAAACTTGATTAGTGCTTTTTACACGTTGGGTTGTTCTCTAGGTAGAATTCATACTCGCATCTTTTTAATGTGTTTGTGATGAACTTGGAAATAAACGAATACTTTTTCGATCAAGATATTCTAGGGTTTTTGACAATAAGAGATTAAATACAAATTCTAATTATTGATACAAATACATGTTTGTGAATGATATAATGCCTTAACCAATATATTCTCAACTGTTAATTACTTTCAATTGTTAGATTACTTTAACAAATTCTGAAAAATCCCCCCCTTGTTACTTAATAAATTGAAATTGAATAACAACAATAGCCTCCCGTGGAACAAATCTTTCTTACCATATACTTAATTTAAATCTTTTATAAGTGAGAAAGTGAATATAATTTTGACGTATTACAACACACATTAGTATTGTACACTATTATAGAGCAATATTGTCATCTGAATATCACCTGTACTTGTTGCAATACTCCCAGATATTATATAAATCTTATATATTAAATCTCAAGCTCCTAGATGTATTGCACACTAGTATAAAGCGACTTGAGCCTTCTCTAGTGCTATATTCCCCGACTAGATTCCTAGAATTCTCTATATCACTACTTAAACCCTAATTGGTTAATATTGATTTATCACAATACATGACAAGTCGCACACGAATGCACTAGGTCGAAGCATCACATCTTTGTGTAAGCACCAAGTTATTGTCGCGCCAAATGCAAAGATAAAGCTCAAATTGACCAATCCCTAATATTGGTCGAGCTTGAATTACACATCTCCAATATTGGTCGCACTAAATTCCCAATATTGGTCGAAATACAAAGATACTCTAATATCGGTCAACATTTAGTTTCTGACGTATCATCATATTCACCTTGGAAAAAAGTTCAAATATGTAGAGAACGTGGCAAACTGTTTTAAACAACATATGTTCCCCTATGTGTCTACTATGACATACTAAAAGGGCGTCACATCCGAGTAACGGTCTAAGAGATTTGGCATACACCTTAGACGAACCACAAGATGAAAACTGTCAGAATTTTGTCTAAAAATTCCTGGAAGGTTGTCGTTTTCTCCGTTTGACAGCCAAAACGAGCTCTAAACCTAAATCCTCCGCATAAAAAGATAGCTGACGATTTTTCGATTCCGAAATAGGGGTGGATCATCAAAAACGGACATCTTATGAAGAATCTACATCGTTTTTACTAAAGAATGTTATGTCTGAATTGTTTGGGCATATGTAATATAATAGTACCACATTGATTAAACTCCTAGCATGACTACTCTATATAAGCATGAGGTCCACTCCACTTATTTCCAATTGGTTTTGAGTTGGATGTCCTCATGTTAATATGGTATCAGAGCTAAGGTCCTCCCGTGCGGTAGCCCAACATGGCTAACAAGGCCCAACATGGGTATCCCTTCATAAGGTCCACATTGTAGAGGACTCAAAGAGCCCTACATGTGGAGAGGGCATAATGGGAATAATAGTCCCACATTGATTAAACTCCTAGCATGACTACTATATATAAGCATGAGGTCCACTCCACTAATTTTCAATTGGTTTTGAGTTGGATGTCCTCATGTTAATAGCTAACACCCACGGGTGTATATAACAATAATGATCTTCATAACAACAAGATTTAAAGAGCATATAGCTTTAAAGAGCATATAGGTCTTAAGAGCAAAATAATTGGAAGGAATAAGAAATAATAAAAAAGAGTAGTTGGACCAGCAACAACCGGCGACCGGCCGGCCATCCCTTGGCCTCCCCACTCTTATATTTTTTAAGATTTATTACTTTTTACCTAGTGTTTCCTCCTCTTATTTAAACTCTTTTGCTCTTTCTACCAAAATAAAAAAAAAAATTATTTTTGCTTCAAAGACCAAATAGCTACGCATAACAATATAGAATATTCCCGTAACCATCTAATATATTAAAATATTATTATTTTAATACTTCCAAATTTGGTCTTCACATAATTGGTCCTCACACCAATATTATTACCAAATATATATATCATAATATTGTTAGAGACTATATGATATGCGAAGCATGGTGCCGCAACCATCAAACTCGAGCATTACTAAACTCCACCAATTTTGGTTGGTCCTCTCCTACCAATTGGTCGGTCCCCTACACCAAATTTTGGTTGGTCCTCTCTCTCCATTAATCCCTCATTTGTCATATTAGGGTTTATTAAGGAGCATAATTTAATTTGTTCTGCTACCTGATAAGTGCATAATTCACATGATTTTAGTGTCAAATCCTTACTTGTTTTATCTATAAGTCTTGCATATTACTTTTTATTACTCTTATTTTCTATCTTATGTGTCATATTAGGCGAATCATCCAAAAAGGAGTTACAAAGTGCTTAACTGAACAAGAAAGTTCAAGTCTATCAATGGAGAAGGGGCAAATACCAAATAATACTCGTTCAAATCCATAATTTCTTATCATAATATTAAGTATAATTGAAAGACGAAAACAATGCAAAAATAATAAGGTCATTCCGAGTTCGGACAAAGAAGTTACGGGCCAAACATCCGAAATAAAAGAGCAAAACACACAACAAAATAACCGGGAGATAACATGGAAAATTAACTCTTGTTTTTGATCTCTAATAATCGGTTGATAAGAAGGGTGTCGTGACTAACGATTATGGACGATTTTGGCATAAAAAAACTCTTGTTTTTGGACATTAACAATCAGTAGAAAGAGGAGGATTGATACTACCGATTGTCTCACGACGGGAGCCACTTCTAAGACACGTTTTTGACTTTTAAATCAAGGAAACATGGTCCCGGAAGGATTTTAAACCCTTGAAGGAAAAGATACTTGAGGTTCAAGCATTGGAGGCTATAAAATAAGACATCTAAGTCTCAAACAAGATATATATTCTAGATCTCTACACAATTCTACCTCTCATATCACAACTTATACATCTAAACCTAGGGTTTACTCCTTTAAGGAGAAACCACCATTTTTCTTCTTCTTTGTATTATGAGTAGCTAATTCTTTTGTTGATTAAGGATGAATTCAATGTTCTAAACATGAAGCTTTATTAGTTATAAAAGTTTATTTGGAGTTTTAATCAACTTATCGTTTATTTTCACTACATCTAGGGTTTATGATTGATTGCTAGATTGTTTAAGTGTAGAATTAGACTATTCTATTGATCATTCTAACACCAGTAGAGAGTTGAGCGATCCGTAATTGTCGAGCTTCTCTTACACAAGTAGAAAACGTGAGACATTGCAGAGGGATTCTGTGGAGAAATCGTGTGTGAAGACAACACCAGTAAGTGAACCGAGCGTACTGAGTTTAACTGCAGGGATCAAGTCTAAATTCGCAAACCTTAAAGCGTTCGATTGAGTTACATCTTGTAAGCGAACCTCAAGGTGGCTCAGTTAGATAGAATCTGATGACTAAGAGTACCCATTATTTGGTGATACAAGGAGTTCTGGGGATATCTAAGCGTACCTTCTATTCTACGGTTGGTGATGAATGATTCTAACGAAATATAGATAAGTATACTAATTTAGTCAACGTTTGGTAACGGCAAAGGACTCTCTAATAATCTTTTATTTTTATTGTCTTTCTATTATATTCTTAGTAATTAAATAACCAATCCTCCTTAGTTTTTACTTTTATTCTTAGTTTCTAATCTAAATAACCTACCAATTACACATCTCTACGTGGGAAAGATTATTACTACCGCGATATTATTATTTAATTAGTAGGAAATATCTTGTGTAATTTGTTGCACTTACGACACGTATCACTACCAATAATTAAAATAGTTTTAGTTTCTCTACTCTGTTATTCTAACCATTTGACATCAGGAAGAAACTAAATATTTTACAATTGCTAACGCTAGTACTCACGCATAACTATTACCCACACAAGACTAGTACTCATGTGTAACTGGTATTCACACGATATTACTACTCACACGAGACTAACACTTACACGAGACTAGGGCTCACATGAGACTGGTACGCACATGAGGCTGATACTCATACGAATTCGCTCGACATGACATGTAAAATATACACGTATATATATTGGTGTCTGGTCGATTTAACAATCTCATTATACCTATGCTTATTAATCTAACAAGATCATTCGAGTACTATTGCTGCCTCAGCTGACAAAATGATATGCCACAACTACCAATGACAATATCAATCAGACTCTCTACGTCTATGATATAATAAATATCACCGTTTTTCTCATCATACACCTTATACTTTTTTCACCATTGAGCAACATGCTAGACTCATCAATATGCTAAGACTAACATTCTAGCTAGGTCAACAACGGACCAGATAATACACGTTTATAAAATAGACTTAACCATGCTCAAGACATCAATCATGTCACATGGGGGGATATTCACTAGGGTTTTGGTCTGGAGGCCTACAACATGTGCGATATATAAATACACCCACAATGAGAAAGTAAGTAAGTCGTGTCAACAGTTGAAGGAATAAATGGAATAGTGGTCGTACAACTGCCAAGTCCCACTAGCATGATAGAATTGGTTTTCACCATGATTTCCACTTCTCCACTACTCCATTTCTCTGCAACTATCACCACCTACGAGATCAATGTGTTAACTTCTACTACTGTAAATAGGTTCTTCAACATATTGAGAAACAACAAAACTACAAGAGAATCATCTGATAAGAGAACAAGGATATGTGATCACAGATTTATCATCTTAGAAATTCTCAGAAAACTCAGGATTTTGATCTACATCTTCATAGAAGTTCAAACACATTCCATCATTAACATTCAATATCATTTATCTCAATACCTTCTATGCTTCCCTCCCTACATATCAAAACTTCTCCTTCCTTTGTGACCAAAACGAAATTGGAACTATTATTCCTTGATTTAAGCCAATTTCGTACAAATCGATCTCTCGAATCTTAAACAAGTACTTTTATAGTACAAATGTTTGGTGTTTTGACGAATTCCTATGACTAGCATTAACCTACTCCATCACTTTCCCCTTTTATCCCTTAATTCATTTTTACCCACAAACACATATACAAACAATGCTCCACAGAATCCCTTGCAAGGTTCGTGTTTCTACTTGTATATAAGTTATTAGACTAATACTCATTTCCAACCTCTTTACTAGCAGTAGATTAATAAAGAAATCACTTTAGTTGGCCACCTAAACAATCAATCTATCAATCATGAACATTTTTTATAGTTTAAATAAGCAATAAAATGTGAATAACTCAAAATAGATTTGTATTATAACTCAATCCATGTATATAACTTAGAATTCATCCTTAATCAATTAACTGTTTAGATACTCATGGATGTAGAAGCACCCATGTTATACATAAGAGTAAAGAGAATTTCTTACATTGATGTATCCGCTCTAAAACCCTAGCTCTTGATCCTTGTGTTATTGATCTCCTCCAAGACTTTCAAAGTAGCTAGTGTAAAATGTATCTTCATAGGGTTGTGGAAGTATTTTTATATGGTGCTCACCAAAACTAGGTGTTAAAGTCCTAATAGAACCATGTTATCTTGATTTAGGAGTAAAAAAACACGTCTAAGAAGTATCCCCCGTCGTGTGACAATCAACAATACAATCCTCCACAAACACTGAATCCTCAAAAACAAGAGTTTTCTGTATAAATTTTTTCCTACAATCGGTGGATACGATCCTCTATAAGTGTCGATTGTAAAAGTCTCAAAATTGGAGTTTTTTTTTTGGATAAAATAACGTCCATAATCGGCCAATATAAACCCCCACATCCACCGATTCTGGGCACTTATCCTTTTCATCACTGTTTTGCTCATAACTTCTTCATATGACTTCGAAGTGACCTTATTATTTTTGTGCTATATTCGTGTTTTCATTCTTACGATGATAGTACCTCATGGATTTGAATAAGTTCTACTTGGATTTCTGGCTGTTCTTATGTTTTTCCGACGTTCTTTTCTCATTTTCGTCGCATTATTTCCATTTCTCTTAGCCCTAAGTACTCAGATA
The DNA here is from genome assembly GCA_023531435.1 of Papaver californicum. Lineage (NCBI taxonomy): Eukaryota > Viridiplantae > Streptophyta > Magnoliopsida > Ranunculales > Papaveraceae > Papaver > Papaver californicum. The sequence continues at coordinate 3,766,394 of JAJJMC010020031.1, read as the reverse complement.
CTTGGAGTACTTCACTTCTTATCTCTTTTATATTTATTTTTAATATTCTTGGAATGATTCACCTAATAGAAACAAATAAAAGAAAACCAGAGTAACAACAAGATAAAATGCAAGAATTGTAACAAATATTGGTATGGATTTGACATTAAAATCATATAAATTGTGCACTTATCAAATTTTATTTTCAACGGTCGTTCTCGAAATCTTGGCTATTAGAATTTAAGATCCTAAGAGAGTGATTGGCAACTACTTAATAGTTGGATTTTTACCACATTTTTATTTCCTTAAGTTTTAGCTTTTGAAAGCTAGATATTGTACTAGGTACCTTCCTTGTAACCAAGTAGCTCACTATATCAGCGTACCAAGGTGTTGAATCTTCTATTGAGAAAAGTTTTTCATCTGAGAAACGATCATGTAAGGGAAGTTCTTCTTCAGAAATAACAAGTCTACTAAGATAATCTTCAATTGTATTCTCTACACCTTTCTTATCACTGATTTCAATATCAATTCTTACAAGACTTGTGCAACAACCTTTGTACGTATCAAGTATGATCACAATTTTTCTAGTGCAAACATTATAGCCAAAAAATCTTTCTCGGTTGTAGGAAAATTTATTTGTTTGTTGTTTAAGGTCCTGAATGCATAATAAATAACGTGGGTGTTTTAGGGTGAAAAAAAATTGTACTGTTATAGATGGTGAGTTTTTTTGACAAGGACTAGAATTGTAAAATTACCCTCTGCCTAGCAGCAGGAACATAAAAGTATATACGCATGTTCATGCGCATACTTCTAGCTTTATATATAAACATGAAATATTGTATCTCTACTGATATTCCGCAGGAGAATTAAGAATAAAGTCTCTACAAATAACTACAAGTATTATAAACTGATATTGTAGCCTCTCAAATATTCACAATATTTGTGCCATATCGAACTAGTCTCAAGTCGCATAAATTCCACAGTAGAATTCCTTGAGCTTGTCTTGAATACGCATCGATGTTCCAATAACATCTATCAATACTAAAAATAGCTAATACCTGATCATTAAGAATGCATTCTAGCTTAATATCTTGATCGAAAAGCGCGCATCACAATTCTGCGTCCTGAATTTACAAAATGTGCCACTTTAGCATTATGCTCAAGGACGTGCCATAAATCATGTGTCGTTCCTCTTGGACGCGCCACAATCAAAGAGCAATGCCTCTAAAGGAGCATGTTGTTCCTTAGGACTAGGCTAGCTCTAGCAACTCCGCGATAGCACTAAGGCTAGCACCATATCATCAGGTCACATCCCCAAGGGATGTGCCACACTTTGCGCTGGCTAAAGCACCAACGCCAACCAAACTCAGGTCGCGTCCCCAAGGGAAGCGCCACAATATTATTGTGTTGGCCTCAAAGGCCAGCACTAGCAAATCCCAGGCTGCGTCCTCAAGGGACGCGCCATACCCAACGCCAACTTACTTAGGCAGCGTCCCCAAGGGACGTGCCGTACTCAAATCGCCAACCCATTTTAGATCGCGTCCCCAACAGATGCACCCTGCTATGCGCTAACTCGGAGTGCAGGCTTGTTTTAGGTCGCGTCCCCAAGGGACGCGCCATACTTTATGCTAATCTCAAAGCGTTAACTCTGTGCTAGTTCATAGCGCTAGCCTGATTTAGGCCGCGTCACCAAAGCACACGCCACGTTCGTGCGCTTTGCTCAAAAATCTAACTTTGCGCTAGCCAAAAGCGCTAGCTACATTTTAGGCCGCGTCCCCAAGGGACGCACCACACTTTGCGCTGGATCCAAGGCCAGATCTATCCTTATCTAGCTGCTTCCCCAAGGGAGGCAACACACCTTTTCTAATGCACTGGCCTAATGTTAGAGCTAACCCTGTATGGCTATCTATTAAGCATCATTCTTAAGCGCGCTACGACTGGTCCTTATGAAGCTTCACACAATCTTGGCCTCAAAAATCTTCCAAATTATGTCATGTTACTCCTAAGATAGAACATAACACTAAAACTTACAAGACTCAGTATTGATCAGTCTAATTTTCATTCTAGTGAGTTATGCAACTTTCCTCACTGACTTAGCAAGTCCTTGACTTGACTTAAAAAAATTGATAGTCTACGACTCCACTATTTTCATGAGATATCAAATACAGCACACGGGGGGATTCTCATTGGGGTATTGGTCTGACGATCTACGACAACCGTGTGTTGTGGCAATGCATCCACGAACAAGAAAGTAATAAGTAGTGGGACAGTTACAAGACAGTTGAGAGCACGAGGAGTAGTGGTCATACAAGTCATTCCTATTTTTCGGGCATGACTCCACTACAATCTCCACAATAGTTACTCCTCCATTTCTTTTATAACTTCCCACCACTTACGAGAAATCACTGTGTCTCCTCAGAAATATAAATAGATGGCTTCATCTATTCGAAACAAGAACAAGATATGATTAAAAGACAAGATATACAGAATTAGCGATTCATCTCAGAGATAATCCATTCTTTATCACACACAATAATTACTCATCATACTGAGATTTATCAACCTTCTTTGCTTTCCTCCCCTAAGACCTACCCAAGCTTCTCCACCTTTGTGATCGAAGCAGGACGTGAACACCCATTTATTGGTTTAGGATCATCCTTTTCGAGCTTGATCTATCGAACCTACCTGAAAGTATCATTTTGCAGTACATTGTTTTTCACCTTAAAACAATTGGCGACCACAACGGGAGATCAACCTCTCGATTACAAAAGCCAATTTCCAGTTATTCAAAATGGTGGATCTTAGGTCTGGAGCAGTTACAACTCCTATTTCCGGTTATGGTAGTGCTGGTGGTGGTGATTTTGAATAAACCCCCGGTCATTACTGAACCTCCTCGTACCAATGATAATACCACACCTCTCACTGGTAACCAAGCTGCTGGAAACACTGGAAATACTCAGACGTCGCTCAACATTGTCGATTTGATGTAGAGACAGGAGGTTCTTGCTAGAAAAAAAATAAACATGGATACCATTCAGAAAGAGGTACTCTCCTATCTCAAGACCTTAACGGAGAAACTCTCTCTAGAACAGCGACATCGCCTATTGGAGCAAACCAGGACCAATCTCACGAGGGCCTCTGATGTTGAGACGTTAAAGAATCAAAAATACAAAGAAGTCCATATCATTATTGATCGTTCAGTACATGGAGCAACCAATCAAATTTCGTGACCCGCAAAGATCTGGAAAGGATTTTATGGAATCATGGCAAGGAGGACTCATCCTCACTTCATCAACATTAGCCTCCTTACCCGCCTGAAATTCAAAGGATCCCTCTACCATGAGGCTATTCATCTCATACTTTCTCTCTATTCGATGGAACTGGAAACGCTCGTGAAACGTCTCTTGATTCTTAGAATCACTCGGGGGACATGAATATAATCGTATGCTATGTCTCAAAGAATTTTTGAAGTCCCTCACTGGAAGAGCTTACACATGGTACAACAACATTGCGCCAACATTATCTATGGATGGGAAGATATGGTCAACGCTTTCTACAAGAATTACTTCTTTGTCTCTGAACAAATCACCCTATCAGACCTGGGAAGAATATTCCAGAGGAATAATGAGCATCCCAATGAATATGTGAAGATATTTAGAATTCAAGCGCTGGACTGCCATAATCCCGAATGTGACAGAGCATCAACTGGTAGAACTTTGTATTAATAGTATGATCCCTATCTGCTCTTTTAGAAAATTTACTTATCCAGACTATCTCTGAATTGGACTGTTAGTACCTAAAAATTACTTCTAGGAAAAATAATGTAATGTTGAAGTACTTTCTTTAGATTCGGAAATCAAAATTGTACAAGACATGCCTAAACCACGATAGTAGCCGTTCCGTCCTGCTTCGGTCACAAGGAGAGAAAATGGGTTGATCTTTGTGGAGGGAAGCAAAGAAAGTTGACGGAGATAAATGTGATGAATTGTGTGTAGAGATGTTGAACTATTGAGAATAACAGAGCTTGTAAAGAATAGTAAGCTTGTTCTCCTTTCTGAATGGGCTAAGTAGCGTATTTATAATAGTTTGGGAGAACACGTATTTCCTTATAAATAGTGGGGGTGGTGAAGAGATAAAGAGATGAAAGTTGTGGGGATAATGGTATAACTGCCCATAATTCCTTGGGAATTTTCTGGAAACGATTATTCAAATTTGTCCTCAACTATTATAACTGACCACTACTTTGTAACTTTGTCATCATGGGGTGTTACCACGCTGCATGTTGTTGTAACTACCATACCAAAACCCCATGAAGAATCCCCCCATGTAATTGTTTTGATTTCTCGTAGGATTTAGAGGAGTCATGGACTCAAAGCACATGAATAATAGTGCTACCAATAGGTTTTATGCCAACTTAGCATCATAATGAATCTAGTAACAAAGGAAGATGCTAGCACGAGCAAGGGTGAAAAAGTGCACAAAGGGAAGGTAAGTATGGGACACTAGCAAGGTCGGCATTGGCGCAAGTGCTAGTGCTAGCAGTGTTGTAAGCAAGACCAGCGTTGGCGCTGGTGCTAGCGCTAGCACTAGTACTAGTAGCACCAAAGTCGACATTGTTGCTAGCGTTATCCATATTGCAAGTTATGCTGACAGCTAGGTTTGATGGCTTGTTGGCTCATGGGCTAGTGATGGGTGCATAACTAGGGATGGAACTTGCTAATTCCATGGCCATTGTCTGTTTAGAGTTTCTCAGTCATATGAGATTTGATGTTAGCATTATGCTTGGATTTTATGCAGTGCATACGAAACGTATTCAAGGAATTCAACCATGGAAGTTTGCGACTTGAGATGATGTTCGATGCGACTCTACATTTAGATGGTATGCACCTGATTAGCGTTTTTATTCAGGAATGGAATAACATCCGTTCTAAATGTTCGTAATTTTGCATAATCAGTGTTCTGATTAATACAAATAGTTTACATGGACGCACATGAAATGACGAGGGTTTAGCTGGGTAAAGCCCTGAAGTTTTAAGGCGCATACATATATAAAAGACCTACAAGGATAATGTAGCGTTGAGCTGAATACGCATTCTGAATTCTCTTGCAGAATGTAATATAAAAGTAAATATTCATAATTATGACGCTGGGTCAGAAATTTATATATTATATTTCTTCAACCAAGCAGAGTAATTTTACAATTCATGCCCTTGTCAAAAAACCACCATCTACATTAAGTCCTCTTCTTAGCGCGGAACAAGTAATGTTGCGTGGGAAGCACTAGATGGTGGTCCTCCGGACGAAATAATATGTGACTTTTATTTTTTTAATGCTTAAAATATCACTAGAAGAGTAGCAGTTGGATGAGCAAGTTTTTCTCTATACTCTCGGGTATGGAGCATTATTCTTTTACCGTAGTAACAACGGGAAGGAACCTTAGTTGGTTATAGAGAGGGTTGAGGTAATGTTGCCGTCAGAACATTAAGACGAATGTTAAGGCATTACTACCATCGGAATACTAAGACGACTAAAACTTGAGCATTGATATTCAAGGAATTAAACCATGGAAGTTCTGCGACTTGAAGCAAGTTCATTCATGACGTGAAGTGTCTAACTTTTATGCAGTGCATACATAACATATTCAAGAGATTTAGCCGTGGAAGTTTGAAAAAAATAAGATGATGTTCGATACGACTCTAAAATTAGATGGTATGCATCTAATTTTAGCGTTCTTTTAATTCATAAATGGCATATTGTCCATTCTGAATTTTTGTATAATCAACATATTCTGGTTAATACAAATAGTTTGCATGAATGCACATGAAATTACGAGGGTTTAGCTGGGTAAAACCCTGAAATTTTTAGGGGCACATATATATGCAAAAAGAGACACATGGCTTAATTTATCCAGGATCTGAATATGCATTCTCAAATTTCTTGCAGAATATAAAATAGACGTACGCATTCGTAATTCTGATGCTTGTCAAAATTTTATCATTCTCAATTTTCTTGCAGAATGTAAGATAAAGAGTACGTATCCATAATCCAAATGCTTGTCAGAATTTTATCATTCTCAATTTTCTTACATAATGTAAGATAAGAGTACATATCCATAATCCTGATGCTTGTCAGAATTTTATCATTCTCAATTTTCTTGCAGAATGTAAGATAAGAGTACGTATTCATAATCCTGATGTTTGTCATAATTTTATACGTATTTATTTCATGCTTCTGCATCTAGGAAAAATAAATTTAAATAAATCAACGAGCTTAGTTGTCGTATTTTACCAGGAATTCTAATTTGGTGACGCTAGGATGATGTCAAATAATCGCTAGAGGAGCAATAGTTGATGTATTAGTGCTTGTAGGATGATAGAACGTCGTCTGGAGAGCATAAACTAGTGAAGCGTGGCTGATTTGTATGATGGAGATAGAAAATTGACCTGTGTGTAGCACGAGACCATGGCTTCAAAGAGGAAATCCTGTTTGACCATCACCGACCACCAGCGCTCTCTTTCTTTCTCCTCTCGCCTAGCAGCAACAGCAGTATCAGAAGTTGAGACGATAAGGGGTCACAACAGCGAAGCGATAATGACATGAAGTTGGTGACGTATTCTGATTCGGAGCTTGTACGGTCATTCAATCATGCATGCATGCTTGTAACATGTAATCCCCTTCAAATTTTTAGACTCCCTAGACTTTAGAGTAAGAGTCACATCTCTTAGCCCGTAGATCCGATTGACATGCCCTTTTTAGTATGTTGTTGCAGAGATACAAATGAACACTTTTTGTTAAGGATACTTTGCCTCATTCCTACCAATGTTGCCAATTTCCCATCTCGTAGGATGCATGTGTGACAACAAGAGTAGTAACGACGAATTGGAGAGCTCATGATGGTAAGTGCTATCGTGAGAATATTGTCTTCTTAAGATTTCCAAGAGGATGTGATGCTCGCCACAACCATGTTTCTGGAGAGGATGAATTCCTGACAACAACTTGTAAGCCATATTCCATATGTTGAGAGGCGAAGCATGAATCGGAAGTGGTCAGGCCTGTCGAGTGTTCATTGTGCTTGAGATGGTCGTGGCTGCCTCGTTACTAATAATAGTTGAGATCATGACCATGAGTACTGTCTATTTAAGGCTTGCTTGAATCATGAAGGGAATTGATGGCGTCACTTTAAGAATTCTGAATTCAGTGTGTCTTCCATAGTTGACCAGTATTGTTGAAATCAACATCAACAACAACATATGTGAAGTCCCCATGCTATGGATGTGATCAGGTAAGGGAAGCCGGGAAGGTTGATATCTTCTATTGTTGTTTTTGTCTTTGTCGCGCCAAGGCTGGAACAAAAATTTAAATTGAAGTTCATGCCCTTCGTTGGTGCTCGGGATGTTGAGTCGCAACTAGGACGTTTTTGTGAGCATTAACTATTTTATCCTGACCTTTTGGCTCATAAGCTTGTTTTACCCTTCTGGATATGATGATGGTATGCTTATATGGGCGAATTCCTCTAGAGACATCAAGGGTGAAGAGGATGAGCTGAAAGGTACCATATTGCCGACGTGGTGTTGCGGGTGTCTTCAAGGACTATGTTCCAAGAGGCGTCTCTTGAGCCATCTTCTGAATCCTTGATTGTTATGAGATGTGTTGCGATGAGCATTCCCCTGTCACATTTCTCTTTGATTTCAGAAGTTATATTTTCTGGAGTAGGCTTGGGATACGTCTCAGCCTCGTCAGGGGTTGCAGGCGCCTGTCAGGTCTAACGACGTAGTTGAGAGAGGTAGAAATACCTTTGCGGCATGTCTTTGGACAGTAAGGGGCCTTGTCAAGGTTGTGACTCTCTGGTTGACCATATTTTAGATGATGGATAGGTTCTTGACATCGAGGGGATCTTGTGTAAATATTCATTCCCCAAGTGTGGTTTTTGTGATCCTTCGGATGCAGTTGTTTGAAGATGATGTTCCAAGTGGTGTTGTTGAAGACTACACTAATTGACTATCTGAATGCCGGAGTTGATTTTGACTTTAAGGTAGACAGGACTTGACTCTTGGAGGAAGATGAAATGGATAAGCTTGTTGTTATATGCCTTTGTCGTCATATAAGAGCTATTCAGGACAACTTGAAGGAAGTAGGCGCGTCTTCGGCTTTGAAGCGATTACCAAGGCTAGGTACGATGTCGAAAGGCTATCCTGAGAGTTGAGGCTTGCAACAGAAGCCCTTGCATAGGTGGAAATAGCATATGCTGATGGTGATGAACAATCTTCAAATATTTTTTCTAAATAGTAAGTTTCGAGGGTTTTATGTGTTTATGAGATACCCGAATTTTCTGTGGTTTGCTTTTGGGATTTTGAGTAGGTAAATTTTGAAGGCTTTGCAACAGATTTTCTAGAAAGGGAAATAATACTTTGTTTAATTGAATAACTTGAAATCCTAAACACGAATGCAAGGTATTGCACATATTTTAGAGGAATTACAAATATTGTGTAAAAACATGTAAGTATTGCTAGGGGTGCCAAAGTGCTTAAGCCTTGGCAACTTTATTTGGGGTGGTAAAGTGCTTAAGCCTTGACAGCTTTAATACACTTGCCACGTACGACTACCCCTGTTAGCTTATCAGTATTGATGAGTTTGTAGTATCCACCTAATATAGTTTTAATGATCAGATATGGCTTTTCTCCAAGAGAGGCAGTAGTGTCTCCAATTTTGAAAGGGTTGGGTTTCGGTATCTTAAGTTGATGACACATTTTAAGGATGATTGGGTTATTGGTTTTAATATTATCAGTAGAGACGACCCTATCCATTCAACAAACTTTCGAAAAGGATTAACTTCCCATTCACATCGTCAAGGAACGGTTAGGTTGATACATGAGTCAAGTCCCCAAAACTTGATGAGAAGTGGAAAAATATTGTTAGTTGTAAAGAAAGTTATTGAACAAGACTTACTTATAGGCGAAATCCACAGGCGTACGACATCACCACTCCTCTATGCAATTGTTAAGAGTCCCGATCTTTTGTTTAGTGATGTTCTGGAGATAAGCAATCTTTAGGGTATGCTGGATTGTTGGCGCCTACGGGTGGGTCCCTTGGTGACGATTTCCCAAGAAATGCGTCGATCCTTGCCTTGTTTCTGTGGATTCATGAACTCCTCAACGAAAGGGAGTTTTATTTTTATTTAGTTTATAATTAGTTTAGTTTGCACGAGGACCAGCAAAAGCTAAGTGTGGGGGAATTTGATAAGTGCATAATTTACATATTTTAAGTATCATTTCCTTATACTTATCTTCTATATTTTTTGTGAATTAATGTTTGTTATTATTACTTTTGTAGTTTATGTGTTTTATTAGGTTACATCTCCAAAAGATGTGGAAACGGCTTTAAAAGTGCTAAGGAAGTGAAGTGCTACAAGTGAAGAAAATTAAATAAAAACTGAAACTCCTTTAAATCCTGTAATTCCTTACACCAGCCTTTAGAGAATTGAAAGGCGAAGCCAACGCAAAAAGAATGAGGTCATTCCGAGTTCGTATAAAGAAGTTATGAGCAAAACCGTGAAACCAACTTGGATTTGGTATTTGTTGGGCCTGCGCGGGAAGAGAAATAAGGGAAGCGTTTTGGGCTCGCCTTTCACGTGAAAATTAGGGGTTTTGTTGGTTTTTGAGGAGGTTAAGTCTCCTAATTGGATAAGGAGCAAAAGGAGGTGGAAAAGTTTAATGAGATTAGGTTTCCTAGTTGGATAAGGATCAAGAGGAGGTTACCAAAGCATGTATAAAGGGGAGCCTAGATACAATTTTCTACACAACTTCTCACAGATAAAATATTTTCTTAATCAATTTTTAATGATTTTTAAGAAAGCCATGTCTAGCTAAATTTCTTTGTTAGGGCGAAAGGATGAACTTGTAGAGATAGATTTTCTGGTGTTTCAAAACTAGGGTTTTCAACTACTAAAGCTTAATGTTAATGTTTTGTCTCTTTTTCAATACTTTATCTTTCTCTATGATTTGTCATGTTCTATGCCACGTATAGTGCATCGTTTGATTAGTAGAAGAACTCGTTGAAACCTTGTTTTGAATCGATTTATGAATATTCTTTGACTATATATGCCACGTAGATCTAGTACTTCGAAATTCTACCTTAGGTTGAGAACAAACAAATCTTTTTGAAAATTCTTTTCTACGATTCTTCAACGAAATATCTTCCGTGTATTAGTAGCTAGATTTGCTATTTTGCGCGAGTAACATCGATACCCTTTGTGATTAATGCAAATAAATCCTAATTTACAATGGATTCCCGAAACCTTAAAGCTTTTCTATTATTGATTTCAATCTTCGTTAAATAATTTTAACTCATTCATTAGTTTAATTCTTTACAAAAATCGAAAAAACATCTTTGGACCTAAAAATTACTTGAATTAATTAGTATAAGTAATACAGACTCCCCGTGGGAACGAACCGTATTTTCTCTTGTCTACATCTTTCGACAATGTGCGCTTGCGGTAAAACAAAGTCGGTTTTCCGACGCATCAACTTTTTGGCGTCGCTGCCGAATAGTTTTTTTTAGGTTAGATTTTTGGTTTAATATTTCTTTAGCATTATTTTTATATTTAGATTTTTATTATTTTGTTCTATTTTACGTTTTTTGGGTATTTCTCTTTTGCTACAGGTTTTGGAACGAAAAGAAATTAAGCCAAGGATTTGGTGATTAAAAGATTTGGAGTAAAGTTGAAGCTAAAAGAAACGGAAAAGAAGACAAACAATTTAACTTTTTTAATTTTTTTTACTTTTTAAGGTTTTTTTATTTTAATTGAGAAAAACTGTATTAGGAAATCTTTAATTGTTTTTGTAATTTTCTTTTATTTTTGGATATTATTTTTATTTTTAAACCCTACGGAAGGGTAATATTAAATATAAACTGCACAAGGAAGAACGACAATTACGATATTGTTTCAGCCCCTTGGGTTCGTACAATGACACAGGAGTTAGTGGCCCGAGTCGACTTCAACGGTTTATCGCCCGTCTGGTACGGGAGGTAAAACTCTATCAATCCACGAAACCCCTGCAAGTGGATTTTCTGTATTCCTTCGTAATGCATATATGTTGAGGAATGAATACAAATTTTATTTTTTAGTAAAGGGAAAGAACTGACCATACAAGATAAGGACTCGGATTCATCACTGTTTCCTTTTTGCCCGCTTTAGGAACACGTTACCAAACGCGAACCTAAGCTTAAAATTTAGAAAGAGACCGATAGGGTAACGAGCTTATAGGAAAGTCATTCAAAAGGAATGAATTTGTTACTCTGTTAGCCTAACTCAAAGTTCAGGAAGATTTTTTTAAGAAGATTCGAGCCTCCTTATAACCCAAGGAAACGTTGCCAAAGAGACAGGGTTATTAAAGCTCCTTAGAGCTTATCCTGTTTCTATTCGACTTAATCTAATTCAGATCGTTCTAAGAGGTTTGCTAAAACTGTAACTAGTTGCCTTTTGAAAGAAGGGAAGATGGTCTAGAAACAATCTAAGTAGAGTCATCATGTTTTTTGTTTGCTAGATTCAATAGGTTTGATTTGGTTGAGACAACCTTGCTTGTGACTGTTTAGAATTCCCTTCCAAATTTTTGGTCTGGTAGCATTCTTAGTTTGAAAAGCGCCATTGAATTACTATGAATAATTGTAAAAGTCGGAAGTTTGCTCTTTTGAAACTTAAGGTTGACTTCTATTTATTTAGCTTTATTGGTACTAATAAATCTAGTGTTTGCAGGTTCATATTTGTAGCAAAAATTATATATTGGGATGATCCCCAACTTTTCAAACTTTATATTTATGCTTGCCAGCTGACTTTCTGGTACCATTATCTTTTGTTTGAGATTAACTGCGGCGTAAGCAGGGAAACAAGTATCATTTGCTTCATGGGAGTCAACCCACCAGATTTGTTTCCTTCACATTATCTTTTTAGTTTTTGATTTATTGTTTTATATCATTTTAGGATGTCCCACCTTGATTATACATTGGATGAATCCGTTTACATTGAGGATAATGTAAAGGTTAAGTGTCGGGGAGTGTTAAGCATATAGTATTCTTAATTATTTACTTCTAGGCAGAAAATTTTCAACTTTTTCGTAATTATTTGCATGAAACCTCCAACTTTTAGATATTTTAGAGTCACTGTGTATACTTCTAGATACATTTACATACGAAGTTCTTACCAAAATAACTGAACTAAGTGTTAGACAACTATATTTGGTTTGCTTAGTTGTTGAGAGGCTAGAGCTGACAAAAAGGGACTTAAACCGTCGGTGGTGAGTTCACTAATAGAGTTGTTGATCATTCATTACCCTGAATGAGGCACCAAACCTTCAATTGTCCGTTTAGAGTGTTTCATTTTCCCAAATTTCGTATAGAATGATGAGCTACCCAACCTCGCACCATTTCAGCACTACTTTTTGATTTCTTGAGTGCTAATTCTATCAATCATGAAGGTGACATCAAAATTGCGAAAAAAACCTTACCTTGTAGTTTGATTTGCAGTTGGCACCACTTTACTTTTCTCTCGACAACAACAGGTCCATAGAAACATATCATCATAACCAAGCGGAACATTACGAATTTGAATAAATTTAAAGAGAAAAATTTTATATCCTAGTTGAAGACTAAGTACAAGATCGAAAAAATCGAAAGAAGTGGATTTTTATGAAGTTTATGATACCGAGACAATACAAGTTGTGACGAATCAAGTTGTAAATTCCTTATTCCACGCCAAAGTAGTTTCATTGTTCATTTTATTTTGTTTTTCAATTTGTATTTTGAGTTCACATAAAAACAATCTAAAACCCAAAAAAGAATAATGATTATCACTTTAATGTATATTTTTTTTGTATTTTTTCTTTAAGGCCGTGGCGAAGAAGAAATATATCAAGAAGTTTTAAACAATAAGAATTTGAGAAGAAAAGAATTAGAAATTTTCAGAGTTCTACGAAGTTCAAGAGTTCATCATCTACAGTTGAAGCCGAAGGCGTTTCTGTGGGACGTTGTGAGAGTGGTGTTGATTGTAGATTGGATGAGAAGGTGAGTGAGCGTTCCCAACCTTGCATAATAGTTGATTTCCTTTCGTAGAGATCATCATAAAACATGTATTTTTCTTTCCACGTTGTCATGGGATATTCACATATAATTCGAAAGGATTTTCCTTCCCACCATTCAACATGTGCATGATTTCTATCTTCATTCCTGCCTTCACACATGAGAACCATAAAGTGTGTCTTTTGAGTGTCAAATTCATAAAATCCTATTGGTGAGGCAAAAATATTCGGTCGCTCTCGATCCTGAATTCTTTCATATGGTGGTTTATTCTAACTCAAGAGTTATGCATGAGAATAATGTTCTTTGATACATCTAACTTCTTATTATTAGCGTGTAGAAATTTTATGTCCACATAGCTCTTTGGACGCAGGGGCTTTGGAATATTTGAAAGTTGGAACTTAGGTTTTGTGGGTATACCTCTTGTAAACCCTCAAGAGACTATAACTCGTCCACTAAATATACCTAGGGATTCAAAGGCTTGTTATACATGCTAAGTGTGACTGTTTCCTCAACGAAAGGGAGTTGTATTTTGGTTTAGTTTATGATTAGTTTAGTTTGCTCGAGGACTAGCAAACGTTAAGCGCGGGGTATTTGATAAGTGCATAATTTACATATTTTAAGTATCATTTCCTTATACTTATTTTTTATATATTGTGTGAATTACTGTGTGTTATTACTATTTTGTAGTATATGTATTTTATAAGGTTACATCTCCAAAAGAAGTGGAAACGACTTTAAAAGTGCTAAGGAAGTGAAGTCCTACAAGTGAAGAAAATTAAAGAAAAATTTAAACTCCTTTAAGTACTGGAATTCCTCACAACAACCTGTATAGAATTTAAAGGCGAAGCCAAAGCAAAAAGAATGAGGTCATTCCGAGTTAGTATAAAGAAGTTATGGGCAAAACCGTGAAACCAACTTGGATTTGAAATCTGCTGGGCCGTATTAGGCCTGCGCGGGAAGAGAAATAAGGGAAGCTTTTTGGGATCGCCTTTGACGGAAAAGAAGACAAAGAGTTTAATTTTTTTTTTTAATTTTTACTTTTTAGGGTTTTTTTTATTTGTTACTTTAATTTAGAAAAACTGTATTAGGAAATCTTTAATTGTTTTTGTAATTTTCTTTTTATTTTGGACATTTTTGGACATTATTTTTATTTTTAAACCCTACGGAAGGGTAGTATTAAATATAAACTGCACATGGAAGAACGAAAATTACAATATTGTTTCAGCCCCTTGGGTTCGTACACTGACACAGGAGTCAGTGGCCCGAGTCGACTTCAACGGTTCATCTCCCGTATGGTACGGGAGGTAAAACTCTATCAATCCACGAAACCCCTGCAAGTGGATTTTCTGTATTCCTTCTTAATTCATATATGTTGAGGACTGAATACGGATTTATTTTCTAGTAAAGGGCAAGAACTGGCCATACAAGATAAGAACTCAGATTTCATCACCGTTTCCTTCTTGCTTGCTTTAGGAACACGTTAACAAACACGAACCTAAGCTTAAGATTTTGATTAGAAATAGACCAATCGGGTAACAATCCTATAGGAAAGTCATTCAAAAGGACTAAATTGGTTACTCTGTTAGCCTAACTCAAAGTTCAGGAAGATTATTTTAAGAAGATTCGAGCCGCCTTATAACCCAAGGAAACGTTGTTAAAGAGACAGGGTTATCAAAGCTCCTTAGAGCTTATCCTGTTTCTATTCAACTTAATCTAATTCGGATCGTTCTAATAGGTTTGCTAAAACTGAAACTAGTTGCCTTTTGCAAGAACAGAAGCTGGTCTAGAAACAATCTAAGTGGAACCATCATGTTTTTTTTACTAGATTCAATAGGTTTGATTTGGTTGAGCCAACCTTGCTTGTGATTGTTTAGAATTCCCTTCCAAGTTTTCTGTCTTGTACCATTCTTAGTTTGAAGAGCGCTATTGAATCATTCACGGGTGAAAAGTAAGTAAATATTGGATATTCTCACAAAGCTTTTGCAAGGTGAGTTATTGGGTAAATTTTGCTTTGTATTATGGTTTCCAATGATTTGGATTCTTTTATTGCATTTTGGAATTATTCCAAGACAGAAGAGAAACAAGAGTCATTTAATAGTTCAATTTATAAATACATTCAGAGAGAAGAGGAACGTCGTCCTCGTTCATATAATGCTTCAAGTTTTTATTTTTCTCTTACCTATGATAGTGATGATGAGTATCTGTTTTTTGAGAATGATGATGAACTTGACACTTGTAATTATAGGAATTATAACACTGTTGTGACATTTGAATCTAGTGTATCTTGTCCAACTCACGATCATATTAATGATGATACACTTATTCAAAAGGATGAGGTTTGGATTAGAGACACTATTTATTTAGATGATGATGATGATTTAGGAGAACCTGTTTATGCAGGGGATACTATTGTCGAGTTTAACGACTCAGAGACAGTGGATTTGCAAATTGTTATACCTTCTAATCATGTGACATGTGAGATTCCTACCGGTCACCTAGAAGAAGATGATAACGATCCAATTACTCCTGAAACTTATGTTGCATTGAACTATTGTCTCATTGATCCATCTAGTGCTTTTATAATGCTTGTATAAATGATGAGGAGATTGATATTGGCCAAACTATTGATTTTGTTGATTTTGATCCATTAGATGTATGTTTAGCTCAATTTGCAGATTCCAATGATCCGATGCTTATTGACATTGTCAATGCATTGCGTCCTCGAATGGTTGATGAAGGTAACACAACCATGGAAGTTATTTCTGCGGACTTAGAACCTGATTTAGGGTACACAAAAAGTGTTAAAATATCTCATAATCTTTACTTGTAATCCGTGAGTCTGATTTTTGTATTACTATGAATAAATTTAAAAGTCTAAAATTTGCTCTTTTGAACCTTAAGGTTGACTTCTATTTATTTATCTTTATTGGTACTAATAAATCTAGTGTTTGCAGGTTCATATTTGTAGCAAAAATTATATATTGGGATGATCCCCAACTTTTCAGACTTTATATTTATGCTTGCCAGCTGACTTTCTGGTACCATTATCATTTTGTTTGAGATTAACTGCGGCGTAAGCAGGGAAACAAGTATCATTTGCTTCATGGGAGTCAACCCACCATATTTTTTTCCTTCACCTTATCTTTTTAGTTTTTGGTTTCTTGTTTTATATCATTTTAGGATGTCCCACCTTGATTTTACATTGGATGAGTCAGTTTACATTGAGGATAATGTAAAGTTTAAATGTGGGGGAGTGTTAAGCATATAGTATTCTTAAGTATTCACCTTTAGGCAAAATATTTTAACCTTTTTCGTAATTATTTGCATGAAACCTCCAACTTTTATATGTTTTAGAGTCACTTAGTATACTTCTAGCAACATTTACAAACAAAGTTCTTACCAAAATAACTGAACTAAGTGTTAGACAACTATATTTGGTTTGCTTAGTTGTTGAGAGGCTAAAGCTGACAAAAAGGGACTTAAACCGCTGGTGGTGAGTTCACTAATAGAGTTGTTGATCATTCATTACCCTGAATGAGGCACCAAACCTTCAATTGTCCGTTTAGAGTGTTTTATTTTCCCAAATTTCGGGTAGAATGATGAGCTACCCAACCTCGCACCATTTCAGCACTACTTTTTGATTTCTTGAGTGCTAATTCTATCAATCATGAAGGTGACATCAAAATTGCGAAAAAAACCTTACCTTGTAGTTTGATTTGCAGTTGGCACCACTTTATTTTTCTCTCGACAACAACAGGTCCATAGAAACATATCATCATAACCAAGCGGAATATTACAAATTTGAATAAAGTTAAAGAGAAAAATTTTATATCCTAGTTGAAGACTAAGTACAAGATCGAAAAAATCGAAAGAAGTGGATTTTTATGAAGTTTATGATACCGAGACAATACAAGTTGTGACGAATCAATTGGTAAATTCCTTATTCCACGCCAAAGTCGTTTCATTGTTCATTTTATTTTATTTTTCAGTTTGTATTTTGAGTTCACATAAAAACAATCTAAAACCCAAAAAAGAATAATGATTATTACTTTAATGTATACTTTTTTTTGTATTTTTTCTTTAAGGCCTTGGCGAAAAAGAAATATATAAAGAAGTTTTAAACAACAAGAATTTGAGAAGAAAAGAATTAGAAATTTTCAGAGTTCTACAAAGTTCAAGAGTTCATCATCTACAGTTGAAGCCGAAGACGTTTCTATGGGACGTTGTGAGAGTGGTGTTGA
Source organism: Papaver californicum (assembly GCA_023531435.1). Classification (NCBI taxonomy): domain Eukaryota; kingdom Viridiplantae; phylum Streptophyta; class Magnoliopsida; order Ranunculales; family Papaveraceae; genus Papaver; species Papaver californicum. The sequence continues at coordinate 3,749,103 of JAJJMC010020031.1, read as the reverse complement.
TTGTAAATTGGATGAGAAGGTGAGTGAGCGTTCCCAACCTTGAATAATAGTTGATTTCCTTTCGTAGAGATCATCATAAAACATGTATTTTTCTTTCCATGTTTCCATGGGATATTCACATATAATTCGAAAGGATTTTCCTTCCCACCATTCAACATGTGCATGATTTCTATCTTCATTCCTGCCTTCACACATGAGAACCATAAAGTGTGTCTTTTGAGTGTCAAATTCATAAAACCCTATTGGTGAGGCAAAAATATTTGGTCACTCTGGATCCTGAATTATTTCATATGGTGGTTTATTCTAACTCAAGAGTTATGCATGAGAATAATGTTCTTTGATACATCTAACTTCTTATTATTAGCGTGCAGAAACTTTATGTCCACTTAGCTCTTTGGACGCAGGTGCTTTGGAATATTTGAAAGTTGGAACTTAGGTTTCGTGGGTATACCTCTTGTAAACCCTCAAGAGACTATAACTCGTCCACTAAATATACCTAGGGATTTAAAGGCTTGTTATACATGCTAAGTGTGACTGTTTCCTCAACGAAAGGGAGTTGTATTTTGGTTTAGTTTATGATTAGTTTAGTTTGCTCGAGGACTAGCAAACGCTAAGCGCGGGGTATTTGATAAGTGCATAATTTACATATTTTAAGTATCATTTCCTTATACTTATTTGTTATATATTGTGTGAATTACTGTGTGTTATTACTATTTTGTAGTTTATGTATTTTATAAGGTTACATCTCCAAAAGAAGTGGAAACGACTTTAAAAGTGCTAAGGAAGTGAAGTCCTACAAGTGAAGAAAATTAAAGAAAAATTGAAACTCCTTTAAATACTGGAATTCCTCACAACAACCTGTATATAATTTAAAGGCGAAGCCAACGCAAAAAGAATGAGGTCATTCCGAGTTAGTATAAAGAAGTTATGGGCAAAACCGTGAAACCAACTTGGATTTGGTGTCTGCTGGGCCGTATTGGGCCTGCGCGGGAAAAGAAATAAGGGAAGCTTTTTGGGATCGCCTTTGACGGAAAAGAAGACAAAGAGTTTAATTTTTTTTTATAATTTTTACTTATTAGGGTTTTTTTATTTGTTATTTTAATTTAGAAAAACTGAATTAGGAAATCTTTAATTGTTTTTGTAATTTTCTTTTTATTCTGAACATTTTTGGACATTATTTTTATTTTTAAACCCTAGAAAGGGTAGTATTAAATATAAACTGCACATGGAAGAACGAAAATTACAATATTGTTTCAGCCCCTTGGGTTCGTACACTGACACAGGAGTCAGTGGCCCGAGTCGACTTCAACGGTTCATCTCCCGTCTGGTACGGGAGGTAAAACTCTATCAATCCACGAAACCCCTGCAAGTGGATTTTCTGTATTCCTTCTTAGTGCATATATGTTGAGGACTGAATACGGATTTATTTTCTAGTAAAGGGCAAGAACTGGCCATACAAGATAAGAACTCAGATTTCATCACCGTTTCCTTCTTGCTTGCTTTAGGAACACGTTAACAAACACGAACCTAAGCTTAAAATTTTGATTAGAAATAGACCGATAGGGTAACAAGCTTATAGGAAAGTCATTCAAAAGGACTAAATTGGTTACTCTGTTAGCCTAACTCAAAGTTCAGGAAGATTATTTTAATAAGATTCGAGCCGCCTTATAACCCAAGGAAACGTTGCTAAAAAGACAGGGTTATCAAAGCTCCTTAGTGCTTATCCTGTTTCTATTCAACTTAATCTAATTCGGATCGTTCTAAGAGGTTTGGTAAAACTGAAACTAGTTGCCTTTTGCAAGAACAGAAGCTGGTCTAGAAACAATCTAAGTGGAACCATCATGTTTTTTTTACTTGATTCAATAGGTTTGATTTGGTTGAGCCAACCTTGCTTGTGATTGTTTAGAATTCCCTTCCAAGTTTTCCGTCTGGTACCATTCTTAGTTTGAAGATCGCTATTGAATCATTCACGGGTGAAAAGTAAGTAAATATTTGATATTCTCGCAAAGCTTTTGCAAGGTGAGTTATTGGGTAAATTTTACTTTGTATTATGGATTCCGATGATTTGGATTCTTTTATTGCATTTTGGAATTATTCCAAGACAGAAGAGAAAGAAGAGTCATTTAATAGTTCAATTGATAAATACATTCAGAGAGCAGAGGAACGTCGTCCTCGTTCATATAATGCTTCAAGTTTTTATTTTTCTCTTACCTATGATAGTGATGATGAGTATCTGTTTTTTGAGAATGATGATGAACTTGACACTTGTAATTATAGGAATGATAACACTGTTGTGACATTTGAATCTAGTGTATCTTGTCCAACTCACGATCATATTAATGATGATACACCTATTCAAAAGGATGAGGTTTGGATTAGAGACACTATTTATTTAGATGATGATGATGATTTAGGAGACCCTGTTTATGCAGGGGATACTATTGTCGAGTTTAACGACTCAGAGACAGTGGATGTGCAAATTGATATACCTTCTAATCATGTGACATGTGAGATTCCTACCGGTCACCTAGAAGAAGATGATAACGATCCAATTACTCCTGAAACTTATGTTGCATTGAACTATTGTCTCACTGATCCATCTAGTGCTTTCATAATGCTTGTATAAATGATGAGGAGATTGATATTGTCCAAACTATTGATTTTGTTGATTTTGATCCATTAGATGTATGTTTAGCTCAATTTACAGATTCCAACGATCCGATGCTTATTGAAATTGTCAATGCATTGCGTCCTCGAATGGTTGATGAAGGTAACACAAACATGGAAGTTATTTCTGCGGACTTAGAACCTGATTTAGGGTACACAAAAAGTGTTAAAATATCTCAATAATCTTTACTTGTAATCCGTGAGTATGATTTTTGTATTGCTATGAATAAATGTAAAGTCGAAAGTTTGCTCTTTTGAACCTTAAGGTTGACTTCTATTTATTTAGCTTTATTGGTACTAATAAATCTAGTGTTTGCAGGTTCATATTTGTAGCAAAACTTATATATTGGGATGATCCCCAACTTTTCAGACTTTATATTTATGCTTGCCAGCTGACTTTCTGGTACCATTATCATTTTGTTTGAGATTAACTACGGCGTAAGCAGGGAAACAAGTATCATTTGCTTCATGGGAGTCAACCCACCATATTTTTTTCCTTCACCTTATCTTTTTAGTTTTTGGTTTCTTGTTTTATATCATTTTAGGATGTCCCACCTTGATTTTACATTGGATGAGTCAGTTTACATTGAGGATAATGTAAAGTTTAAATGTGGGGGAGTGTTAAGCATATAGTATTCTTAAGTATTCACCTTTAGGCAAAATATTTTAACCTTTTTCGTAATTATTTGCATGAAACCTCCAACTTTTATATATTTTAGAGTCACTTAGTATACTTCTAGCAACATTTACATACAAAGTTCTTACCAAAATAACTGAACTAAGTGTTAGACAACTATATTTGGTTTGCTTAGTTGTTGAGAGGCTAGAGCTGACAAAAAGGGACTTAAACCGCCGGTGGCGAGTTCAGTATTAGAGTTGTTGATCATTCAATACCCTGACTGAGGTACCAAACCTTCAATTGTCCGTTTAGAGTGTTTCATCTTTGCAAATTCCGGGTAGAATGATGAGCTACCCAACCTCGCACCATTTCAGCATTACTTTTTGATTTCTTGAGTGCTAATTCTATCAATCATAATGGTGACATCAGAATTGCGAAAAAAACCTTACCTTGTAGTAATTTTATATCCTAGTTGAAGACTAAGTACATGATCAAAGAAATCGAAAGAAGTGGATTTTTATGAAGTTTATGATAACGAGACAATACAAGTTGTGACGAATCAAGTGGTAAAGTCCTTATTCCACGACCATAGTAGTTTCGTTGTTCATTTTATTTTGTTTTTCAGTTTATATTTTGAGTTTACGTAAAAAAATAATCAAAAACACGAAAAAGAATAATGATTAGCACTTTAGTGTATATTTTTTTTTTGTATTTTTTCTTTAAGGCCGTGGGGAAGAAGAAATATCTAAAGAAGTTTCAAACAACAAGAATTTTAGAATAAAAGAATTAGAAATTTTCAGAGTTCTACGAAGTTCAAGAGTTCATCATCTACAGTTGAAGCCGAAGACGATTCTAATGGACGCTGTGAGAGTGGTGTTGATTGTAGATTGGATGAGAAGGTGAGTGAGCGTTCCCATCCTTACATAATAGGTGATTTCCTTTCGTAGAGATCATCAGAAAACATGTATTTTTCTTTCCATGTTTCCATGGAATATTCAGATATAATTCGAAAGGATTTTCCTTCCCACCATTCAACGTGTGCAGGATTTCTATCTTCATTCCTGCCTGCACACATGAGAACCATAAAGTGTGTCTTTTGAGTGTCAAATTCATAAAACCCTATTGGTGAGGCAAAAACATTTGGTCGCTCTCGATCCTGAATTCTTTCATATGGTGGTTTTCTCCTAACTCAAGAGTTAAGCATGAGAATAATGTTCTTTGATACATCTGACTTCTTATTATTAGCGTGTAAAAACTTTATGTCCACTTATCTCTTTGGATGCAGGTGCTCTGGAATATTTGAAAGTTGGAACTTAGGTTTTGTGGGTATACCTCTTGTATACCCTCAAGAGACTATAACTCGTCCACTAGGGACACCTAGGGGTTTAAAGTCTTGTTACACATGCTAAGTGTGACCGTGTCCTCAATGAAAGGGAGTTGTATTTTGTTTTAGTTTATGATTAGTTTAGTTTGCTCGAGGACTAGGAAAAGCTAAGTGTGGGGGAATTTGATAAGTAAATAATTTACATATTTTAAGTATCATTTCCTTATACTTATTTGTTATATTTTGTATGAATTACTGTGTGTTAGTATTATTTTTGTAGTTTATGTGTTTTATTAGGTTATATCTCCAAAAGAAGCGGAAACGACTTTAAAAGTGCTAAGGAAGTAAAGTGCTATAAATGAAGAAAATTAAAGAAAAATTAAAACTCCTTTAACTCCAGGAATTCTTCAAAACAACCTGTATATAATTGAAATCCGAATCCAACGCAAAAATAATGAGGTCATTCCGAGTTCGTATGAAGAAGGTATGAGCAAAACCGTGAAACCAACTTGGATTTGGTGTCTGTTGGGCCTTATTGGGCCTGCACGGGAAGAGAAATAAGGGAAGCTTTTTGGGCTCGCCTTTGACGTGAAAATTATGGTTTTTGTTGGTTTTTGAGGATTTTAAGTCTCCTAATTGGATAAGGTGGAAACGTTTAATGGGATTAAGTTTCCTAGTTGGATAAGGATCAAGAGAAGGTTACCAAAGCCTATATAAAGGGGAGCCTAGATACAATTTTCCACACAACTTCTCACAGATAGAATATTTTCTTAATCAATTTTTAATGATTTTTAAGAAAGCCATGTCTAGCTAATTTTCTTTGTTAGGAAGAAAGGATGAACTTGTAGAGATAGATTTTCTGGTGTTTCAAAACTAGGGTTTTCAACTACTAAAGCTTAATGTTAATGTTTTGTCTCTCTTTCAATGTTTAATCTTTCTCGATGATTTTTCATGTTTTATGCCACGTATAGTGCATCGTTTGATTAGTAGAAGAACTCGTTGAAACCTTGTTTTAGATCGATTTATGAATATTCTTTGACTATTTATGCCACGTATACCTAGTACTTCGAAAATCTTTCTTAGGTTGAGAACAAACAATTCTTTTCTACGATTCTTAAACGAAATATCTTTCGCGTAGTAGTAGCTAGATTTGCTATTTTGCACGAGTAAAATCGATACCCTTTGTGATGAACGTAAGTAAATCTTAATTTACAACGGATTCCAGAAACCTTAACACTTTTCTATTATTGATTTCAATCTTCGCTAAATAGTATTAACTCATTGAATAGTTTAATTCCTTACCAAAATCGGAAAAACATCTTTTGACCTGAAAGTTACTTGAATTAATTAGTATAAGTAATACACGCTCCTCGTGGGAACGAACCGTATTCGCTCTTGTCTACATCTTTCGACACTGTGCGCTTGTGGTAAAACAAAGTCGGTTTTCCGACGTATCCCTGACTTTGGTAGCACAGGAACGTTGGTTTGCTCCATCCTTCTTTTCATGATTTTGTAGGAACCTTTCCAGAATTCTACTGGTGTTGAAATTTTTTTGTGGACTGTTTCCTGGTACCATGTCAGGGGCTAGACGAACTTATCTTTTATATCTGTAGGCTCTGGATGTGTCAGCATCAGTAATAACTTTGGAAGCATTTCTCGCTTGCTCCATACATATTTGTGTTGCTTTAGAGGTGGTTGTTCCATACAAGTCTTGAGAGGAATATGTATTTCCTTCTAAGTGGTAGTCATGTCTTCTTCTGCGTTAGCAAAGGTCTCTTCATCAGATTTGAAAGACTTGGTGATACTTGGATATCCATGGTGTTTCCATTAACATTGCTTGTAAGAGTAGTGTTGGTGTTTTGGTGAAAGCATTTTGAGGAATGAAACACAAGAATTGAAATTGGTTGTTGGACCTGAACTGAGTTTAATGATTGAACTCGAACTAAGATCCACCCTATTTTCAAACAGTTGAAGAATTTATTTTCATATGGTTGAAGAATTGGATTCATGATTGAAAGATTGATCTCCCACTGTGGTCGCCAATCGTTAGTACCTAAAAATTACTTCTAGGCAAAACAATGTATTCTTGAAGTACTTTCTTTAGATTCGGAAATCAAAATTGTACAGGACAAGCCTACCACGATAGTAATCGTTCCGTCCTGCTTCGGTCACAAGGAGAGAAAATGGGTTGATCTTAAGGGAGGGAAGAAAAGAAAGTTAAAAGAAATAAATATGATGAATTGTGTGTAGAAACGTTGAACTATTGAAAATAACAGAGATTGTAAATAATGGTAAGCTTGTTCTCCTTTCTGAATGTGCTAAGTAGCCTATTTATAATAGTTTGGGAATACACACATTTCCTTGTAAATAATGGAGGTAGTGAAGAGATGGAAGTTATGGGGATAATGGTATAACTTCCCACAATTCCTTGGGAAATTTCTGGAAACCATTATTGCACTATCTCCTCAATTGTTATAACCGACCACTACTTTGTAACTTTC
>JAJJMC010020031.1:3648187-3741982 GCA_023531435.1 Papaver californicum | reverse complement strand
GCACTATCTCCTCAATTGTTATAACCGACCACTACTTTGTAACTTTCACATCATGGGGTGTTTCCACGCTGCATGTTGCTGTAACCACAAGACCAAAACCCCATGAAGAATCCCTCATGTAATTTTTTTGATTTCTTGTAGGAGTTAGTGGAATCATGGACTCAAAGCACGTGAATAATAGTGCTAACAACAATTTTTATGCCAACTTAGCATGGTAATGCAATATTTGTGGCATGTTTGCAACGTGCAATTTGTGCTAGCAATAATAGTGCATGTGAGTGTTATAGGATATGGCCCAGTATTGGTGCTAGCAGCGAAGAATGATACTAGCACAAGCAAGGGTGAAGAAGTGCACAAAGGGATGGTAAGTATGGGATACTAGCACCGTTATTAGCAAGGCCAGCGTTGGTGCTGGTGCTAGGATGCTAGCAATAGTGCTAGTAGCGCCAATGTCGACATTGTTGCTAGCGTTAGCCCTATTGCTAGTTATGCTGACAGGTTGGTTTGTTGGATTATTGTCTCTTGGGATAGTGCTAGGTGCATAGCTAGGGCTTCCTAGGTCTGGCACTTACTAACTCTATGGCCATGGCCTGTTTAAAGTTTCTCAGTCACATGAGATTTGATGTTAATATTATGCTTGGCTTTTATGCAGTGCATACATAACATATTCTAGGAATTCAACCGTGGAAGTTTACGGCTTGGGATGATGTTCAATGTGACTTTTTATTTAGATGGTATGTATCTAATTAGCGTTTTCATTCAGGAATGACATAGCATCCATTCTGAATATTCATAGTTTTGCATAATCAGTGTTCTGAAATGACGAGGGTTTAGCCGGGTAAAGCCCTAAACTTTTAAGGCGTATACATATAAAAAAGATCTACAAGGCTAATATAGCCATGGGATGAATACACATTCTGAATTCTTTTGCGAAATGTAAGATAAAAGTACATATTCATAATTCCGACGCTGGGTCAGAGATTCGTTTATTATATTTCTGCAGCCAAGCAGAGTAATTTTACAATTCACGCCCTTGTCAAAAACCCACCATCTACATGCACGAAGCCGCGAAGCGATCTGCCACAACTGCTCCTGCCATGCTCTGGAGAGTCGGTCAACCGAACAATTTAATCATTAATGGAGCTCATGTGCGAGTTCCTCCACTTTTCAAAGGATCAATGTAAAGATATTTTTACTGCCTTAAATCGAGTCATATCTGGCGAACGCTTACCATCTTTTGTTGAATACATTTACACCAAAGACAATCCTCTTTTGGAGGACATGATCTATAAGAGCGATGAAGGGCGTGACCGGGGACTTTTCACCATTGCACGCCTTAGAGATGTTAAGTTTAGAAATACATTAGTCGATACTGGCATGAATGTTAATGTTATTAGCGTCACAACTACCAAAGCGACATGAGTAACTCAACAAGAAGCTACACGCTACCCAACAACAGTCAGAGACCCTGAATGGATAACCAGAGATGTCTACGGACACATCACTCTCACATCACCAAATTTTATATTATCAAAGGACAACTCAATCATGATATGATTCTGGGACATGTATGGCTCCAACAATCAACATCCATCATAAGAGATCATCCAGAAGCTCTACCTCGAGTTTGGCGCCCTCTTCCTGGAGTCAAACCCAATGTTAATAAGAATATCAGCTGCTCAAAGCCATGGCAGGGAATCAAGCATCAAACGAGAGTGTATCAACTTAAGTCAATAGATACCGCACTCAGGTATCCCTTACTCAATTTTCCTCCTTATTCTTCAATTATCCTCATGCGGCACAAGACTGGGGACTAGACCTTGCTAGAAATGACAATCATGATTTATCCTATCTTTATGGATGGGTGGCTGCTCCAACCCAGTACTTCAACAGATGGGTAGAGACCATTCCTAACTTTTATGAACCGCCAGAATTCTCAAAGATATTCTCCTTCATATATGATCCGAGGGATATTATAGAAGAGGTTCGGCCATATGAACAAAAGATTTACAGGGCCAAAGAAACTAATACAAATGCTTTCCGGGTAGGATATTTGATCTTCAAAGCATCAAAATGCCGTCGCCCTTCCAACTGGGAAGAACCATATAGAATTTCATGGGATACTATTGGTGGTTACTATAAGATGATCATTATAGAGGGTGAACCTATCACGACAACTATCAACGACAAATGGCTCAAAGCCTTCGATACCTGAACACCCTGTTATCACCTTTATTTCCCTCTTTTTATGTAGGATTTACCATTCCTCCAAAATGCATATGATTATCGTTATGGGCATCCTTAGGATTTCAATTTCATTAACCAAGTAGAGGTATTGTTATTTCAGAAAAGAGTCTTTATGAATCGCTTAAAAAAAATATCCCAAAAATTCAAATAAGCCTTTGAAAGGTAGCTCAAGTCTTACAGAAACATACTTTCTCACTTAAACCTCAAACCTACTTTCAATCCTTCCACTGCATTTTAAAATCCTAGTTAGATCGCAGTATACACACATAAAAGAGTCTCATCAGAAGCAGAGTCAACATTTATGTTGAAAGCAATCAACAACTACGGTTCTATGGCACCGCTGAATTGGATCTCCATATGGGATCTCATGCTGGGAGAATAAATCAAGTAAGGCTCGCCCCATGATTCTTAATCGGTAAAGGAGTATCATCAACATTACAATTCCTGGTAAACCCCTTCCTTTCACCAATTATTTCATCTCTGCTTCTTGAACCGTCCCCCTAAAAGTAGAGGGGTTAAAGACGTATTAGGTCAGAACAATTTCAAACACAAGATTTTGAGCATAAACCACAAAACTCATTATAAATACTCATAAACATATATACTTTCATTATAAAGTAGTATTTGAGGAATTATATGAGTTAGAGCCATCACAAGATGTTTTACGAAAAATGCATCAAAGGTAATTTGCATTGCTTCCTGGAAACTCTGAAGCTGGTGAAAATTGATGAAGAATCTGGGCATGAGTCTTATGTAAAACGTTTTGTATGCATATCTACTACAACATATTAAAATAGAGAATATATCGGATAAACGAGCTAAGAGTTATGGCAAAAACGACAAACGGTATCGGGTCTGAAAACTCGGAAATTGTCAATCATCCAAAACGACAAATGGTATCGGGTCTAAATAACATAGGAAATTGTTTTCTGATAAAGATAGAGGGGTCAATCATCCAAAAATAAGGTCGTATGAAGATTTTACATCGTTTTTCCCAAGCACTGTACTTCTGAAAAAAAATTAACAAAAATTAATGAAATTTTCTATATAAAGTCATTCATTCATTGATCTAAAGACGTGAAGACATCGATGAAAACTCACGAAAAGCACTAACACAAAAGTGCGATTCCATTATAACGTCCATACAAGAAATGTCTAATTTAAAGAAGATATCTAAAAAACGCATAAGTGCAAAAAGAAAAAATATAACAAAATAACTATATTGAGCTCAATCGGAAGACTGGGAATCCGAATCAGAGTCATATTCTTCATCGCCCTCCTCATCAGAATCAAGTTGTTCCTCTTCCAAATCTTCGTCAGAATCTTCGTCGGGGTCCTCTATTTAAGAGTCTTCTTCTGAATCTCATAAGGGTATTCATCCGATTATTCTTTAGGATCCTTATCGTCAGAAACCATCTTCATGTCGAAATAAGCATCAACATGCTCAGCTTCACGGTCATCCACAGTTTCCTGATCTAAAAATGACTCATACTTGTATTCCGTATTAGTCTCATGATCCTCCTCGGAAGGATATTCATCCGCATCAGAGTCTTGGGCTATACCATAAGGGCGGAAACCTTTCTCTATCCGTTCTTCTTCTTACCTTCTTGCTATCGCCCGGAGATGTTGCTTTTGCATATAAGCTGTTAGTTTCTCATCCTCATCCTTTTTCTTTTCTGACTTCTCTCTGCATTTTGGTTCTTCTTCTGCATTAATCACGAATGTAATATTCAGAGCACTTTCACGGGTTACCTTCAAACGATCGAGGGGCATGCCTCGCACAAGTTTTATGACCTTATTCAAGGAACGATTGATTTTCGACTGAACTTCTTGAGGAGAAATCTTCATGATTTTCCTTCTGCAAACCCGTTTCTTACTTGAAGAATAAAGTTATGACCTTGATCAAGAACTGGCATGATCTGCTTAAGATATAAATAACAAGATAAAAATTTCAACACAAAAGAAAATAAGAGTTATCAAATGTCTTAGCTTATCAGTGTCAAACTTACTAGTATTATTGTTGGTGTTGTTGAAGGTCACTTGGCTCCAGAAGAACAACGATGAAACTATGGTTTTCCACATAAAAGATAATAATATTCTTAGGGTTATCAAAATATATGTACAACAATATAGTATGATATATGAGAAAATTTTGGAAACCCTAACTCTAGCAGATAATGAGATTAGGGCCGAGTATACAAGTATGAACTGATTGCCAAGAACGAGTGCAAGCAATACCTACTTCGCAACGAACATGCAGTATAATCGAAGACAAGCACATGATATCTTGCTGGCACGTACCCGAGAGAGAAGCTTAGCGGTTGTTGGACGCGTACTCGAGAAATCATCCTTGATGCTTGGCGCGTACTTGAAGGAAGCTGTTGCGTTGGTTGGTTTTTCTTTTCGGTGCAACGTAAACTCAGTTCATGGAAAAGAGAAAAGAATGAGAAGAGGTAATAACGTTGTGAAGAAAGGTGACCTTTATTGGCGTCATTCTTGGGGATCCTTGTTGGATTAGGAAACTTAAAAAATATGGAAGCAACGGCTAGCACCGAGAATACTTCTTCTATCTACTCACGAGCAAGCTAGCATTCTTGATAAGAACTTGAACGTCTACTAACCCTAGCCAAGATTAGTGCTAAGGGGAACATATTTTAATCTCAGAGAAGCTAAGTACATCTTCTTATGAGTTTTAATCATGCATATATAATTACTATAAACATATTGTCACCATCTAGTACTTACTGCGCAACATTAATGTTCCTCACTAAGCAGAGGACTTAATGTAGATGGTGAGGTTTTTGAAAAGGGATAAAATTGTAAAATTTTCCCTTACCTAGCAGCAGGAACATAGAATTATATATGCATGTTCATGCGCATATTTCCCTCTCAAATATTCACAATATTTGCGCTCTCGAACTTTTCTCATAAATTTCACAGTTGAATTCCTTGAACTTATCTCGAATACGCATTGATGTTCCAATAATATATATCAGTTCTAAAAATAGCTAATGCCTGATCTTTAAGAACGCATTCTAGCTTAATATCTTGCTCGAAAAAAGCGCATTACAATCCTCCATCCTGACTTTACAAAATATGCAACTTTAGTATTATGCTCAAGGACGTGCCATAAATGATGCGTCGTTCCTATTGGACGCATCTCGATCAAAGAGCAATGCCTTTAAAGGAGCACGTTGTCCCTAGTATCTATGCGCTAGCACTAATTCTAGTACCATCTCATCAGTTCAGGACGTGCCACACTTTGCATTGGCTAAAGCACTAGCGCTAACCAAACTCAGGTCGCATCCCCAAGGGACGCGCCATAATTTGCGCTAAGCTCAACTCGTTAACTCTCCGCTAGTGTATATCGTTAGCCTAATTTAGGCCGCATCCCCAAAGGAGGCGCCATGTTCGTGCGATTTTCTCAAAGCGCTAACTTTGCGCTAGCCAAAGGCGCTAGCCACATTTTAGGTCGCGTCCCCAAGGGAGGTGTCACACCTTTTCTCAAGCGATGGCCTAATGCCAGCGCTAATCCTGTATGGCTATCTATCAAGCCTCGTTCTTAATCGCGCTACGATTGGTCCTTAAGAACCTTCAAATAATTTTGGCCTTGAATATCTTCCAAATTATGCCATATTACTCCTAAGATAGAACATAACCACTAAAACTTACCAGACTCAGTATTGATCAATCTGATAGTCCACGACTCCACTATTTTCACGAGATATCAAATTAACACATTGGGGGAATTCTTATTGGGGTATTGTTCTGGTGTTCAACGACAATCGTGCGTTGTGGAAACACATCCATGAACAAGAAGTTAACAAGTAGTAGGACATGAACCCACTACAATCTCCACAATCGTTACTCCTCCACTTCTTTTATAAATTCCACCACTTACGAGAAATCAGTGTGTCTCCTCAGAAATATAAATATATGGATTCATTATTCAAAACAAGAACACGAGAGGATTAAAAGACCTTCCCAATCTTCTCCACCTTTGTGATCGAAGCAAGACGTGAACGGCCATTTGTTTGTTTAGGCTCGTCCTGTTCGAGCTTGATCTCTCGAACCTACCTGAAAATACCATTTTGTATCACATTTGTTTTCACTTTAAAACAACTACAAAGATTACTCTCTGTAGGTTCGAGAATATCAAAATCGAACAAGACGAGCCTAAACCAAGAAATGGTTGTTATAGTCTTGCTTCAGTCATAAAAATGGAGATGATGGGTTGATCTTAGGGCAGTGAAGCAAAGAAGATTGAGAAATCACTGTGTGATAGAAAATGATACTGTATAGTTGAAGATTAAATTTATGACTATTAACTGGATTATCTCTGGGATAGATCGCTGTTATGTTCTTACTTCGAATAGATGAAGCTATCTATTTTATAGTTTTTCGTAAACACACTGATTTCATGTAAATTTTGAAGAGATTGAAAAGTGATGATCGTGGAGATTATAGTGGAGTCATGTTCACTGAGTCAGGAGGACTATATGACCACTAGTCCCCTATCCGCTCAACTGCTCATAATTGTCCCACTACTTATTACCTTCTCGTCGTGGATGTGTTGCCACATGCATGTTGCCGTCGACCGCTAAACCAATACCCCAATGAGAATCCCCCCGTGTGACATATTTGATTTCTCGCGAAAAATAGTGAAGTCATGGACTATTACTATTTTGGTTAAGTCAGGACAATAACCTACTAAATTAGTGAGGCAGGTTGTTGAGTTCACTAAGTGGATACGTAGACTAACCAGTGTCGAGTCTAATAAAAATAATGAGTCTAGTAGTTGTGTGCAAGATTGAAAGTAATACGACTTGTAAATGGCACAAATTTAGAAGTGTTCAAAGTCAAGATTTTTAGAAGTTCTCAAGGACCAGACATTAGGTAACCATGTTCTCGAGGAATAGTCGCCATGTTTCTCGAGGATAAGCTAGGGTTGGTGCTGGCATAGGCCAGGGCTGTGAGAGTGTTGGCGATAGCCTTGAGATAGCATTATAGGAAGGATAGCGCTAGCGCTTCAGAATGGGTGGGCTGGCGCTGGCATTAGGCCAGCACCACAGATGATAACGCGTCCTTAGGGGACAGTTTTGTAGGTAATAACGTGTCCCGGGGGACGACATCTGGAGCAACTGGTGCCAGCGCTGCGAATAGGTTTATGCTGGCACTAGGACAGCGCCGCGAGTTTAACACACTTAGGTTAATAACGGTTCCTCAGTGAGCGTTACTTGAGTAGAGACACATCCTTAGGGGATGGTGTTATGGTAAAGACACATCCTCGAGGAACTGCGTTTGAATTGCGGTGCTTTCTCAAGAGACTGTGCTCGAGGACTGAAACTGAATTTAGGATGCTTCCTCGAGAAACGGTGCTTGAGGACATAAGATAACACTAGGATGCTTCCTCGAGAGACTGTGCTCGAGGACTGAAGCTGACGCTAGGATGCTTCCTCGAGAGACTGTGCTCGAGGACTGAAGCTGACGCTAGGATGCTTCCTCGAGAGACTGTGCTCGAGGACAGAAGCTGACGCTGGAATGCTTCCTCGAGAGCCTTTGCTCAATAACTGAAGCTGACATTAGGATGCTTCTTCGAGATACCGTGGTCAATGACTGAAGATGACACCAGGATGCTTCCTCGAGGGACTGTACTCGAGTAGCGATCCTTCCTCGAGAGACTATGCTCGAGTAACAATGATATCCTAGCTATATTGTCATGATTTGAGCGTTGAGATTTGACGATAAGGTAAGAGCGATGAGCTCTAAGTAATAGGATGCGAGCGATGAGCTCCAAGTGATAGGATATAAGTAATGATGCCAGTCGTAAGTATTTGAGTAAGTCGGATTCTCAGTAATAATATGAATTGCAAGGGTGGCGTTTTTGGTGATTTCAGCTGGGAGGCTCACTAAGGCATAAATATATGTATATATTTTGAGAAAATACGAGATCAATATAGAACGCCTGTATCTATCTGTAGAAATTGTATTCTTAATTCTCTTGCAGAATATATGTAGAAGTATAATACTTCATATTTTGATATAAAGTCAAAAATATGCGCGTTTTTAGGTTTCTACTGCTGGGCAGAGGGCAACTTTACAATTCTATCCCTTGTCAAAAATACACCGTCTATAGTGGGATAATTTGTCCACCCTTTGATCCAAAACGGCTCCAACTGCGTAGTTACTTGCATCACACACCAAATCGAAAGGCAAGCTTCAATATAGTAACTTTATAATTGGTGCGGTTGTCAACAATTCTTTCAATCGGCCAAAGACATCCTTGCACTCCTTGAAAAAAAGTTGAAAGTAGCCTCTTGATGTGTTTTTCTGCACGTCAAAATTATTTATTACTTTCTCACTACTTAAAAATTATATGAAGCAAGGGTAATAAAGGATCGTTCCCACAAGGAGGTCTTGGTTGTTATATGATTTCGATATCTTATGTAAAGGGGGGATTTTTCAAATTTAATGAAAGTAAATAAAACTAAATAAGAAAGCTAAGAAATTGTAAGAGAGAATCAATGAGTGAAGAATATTAGTTAAGATTTCGTTTTCATTCATAAATCATGTTCTTGTATTGATAATTAGAATTGAACTTTAATCTCGTATTATCAAAAGCCCTAGAATACCTTGATCGCAAGATTATCCCATTCTAAAATCATCACAAACACATTAAAAGATGCGAGTATGAATTCTACTTAGAGAACAACCTAAAGTGTAAAAGCACAATTAGGTTTAATCCAATACGAACGTTAAATTTTTGAAATAGGCTAATCAATGTAATTGAAATACCTGAGTAAATTTTTTAACAAAGGTCATGATTCACATGTGAGTACAAGAAAATATCACTACAATATATACTCATACTATGCTATTTGCATTTAAGGAGTATCACTTTCACGTAAAATAAATCCTAAATTAGCTCTAATATGAATACAAATCGATTCAATTTCGGACTTGAACAAATAGGTATTCAATCATACGTGACGATATTTGAAGTGCATTATGAGCGATAATGTGATACAAAACTAATATATTAAGTAGAAACTATCATTTAGTCCTAGTATAAATAATATTATGTTAGTTTGGTCCCGTTGACCTGGTCAAATTGTTGTTTGGTCCTTTTAAAAATATAAAATGTTTGTTTGGTCCAAATTTTATTATTTGTTCCTACGGTAAACATCACCCACGCAGAATGATGTCATCAATTTTTAAACAATGTCAAAAATACCCCTTTCTCTCTTTTTTTCTCTCTCTTCATAAAAATAAAAAAAAAACTTTAAAATTAAATATCTTTTGAATCATAAGTCAAAAAATAATAAACTTTATATATTCGGAAACTCTCGACGAGATCTATCCAACGAGTAGCATTGTTATTATATTTCTAAGATTTTAATTTACGTTATCCTTTAGCTAAAAATCAACGACAAAATGAACTATCATAGGAGTTCATTTTACAAAGTGAACTTCTTGAATAAACTACCATACTAGATAGTTCATTTTATAAAGTGAACTGCTTGAATGAATTACGATATGAGTTCATTCTACAAAATGGAACTCCTAAGATGAACTAATATACGAGTTCATTCTACAAAATTAACTACCATTGGAGTTCATTTTACAAAGTAAACTTCTTAAATGAACTGCCATACTAGCTAGTTCATTTTACAAAGTGAACTGCTTGAATGAATTATCATATGAGTCCATTCTACAAAATGGAACTCCTAAGATGAACTAGCATAAGAGTTCATTCTACAAAATGAACTCTCATAGGAGTTCATTTTACAAAGTGAACTTCTTCAATGAACTACCATACTAGCTAGTTCATATTACGAAGTGAACTGCTTGAATGAATTATCATATGAGTTCATTCTACAAAATGGAACTCCTAAGATAAACTAACATACGAGTTCATTATATAAAATGAAATAATATTACGAGTTCATTCTACCATATGAACTATCATTAGGAGTTCATTCTACAATATGAACACCTATTACGAGTTCATTCTACAATATGAATTACCATTTATGAATTCATTCTACAATATGAACTACCAGAATGAACACTTATTAAGAGTTCGTTTTACAAAATGAACTACCATAGGAGTTCGTTTTACAAAGTGAACTTCTTCAATGAACTACCATACTTGCTAGTTCATTTTACAAAGTGAGCTGCTTGAATGAATTATCATATGAGTTTATTCTACAAAATGTAACTCCTAAGATAAACTAACATACGAGTTCATTATACAAAATGAAATACTATAATGAACTACTATTACGAGTTCATTCTACCATATGAATTATCATTAGGAGTTCATTCTACAATATGAACACCTATTACGAGTTCATTCTACAAGATGAATTACCATTTATGAATTCATTTTATAATATGAACTACCAGAATGAACACTTATTACGAGTTCATTTTACAAAATAAATTACCATTCCTACAATTGAACTACCATTTTGAATTCATTCTAAAATATAAACACCTATCACGAGTGCATTCTACAATATGAACTACCATTACGACTTCATTCTTCAAAAGGAACTACTATTTCGAGTTCATTCTACAAAATAAATTGCTAGAATTAACTACTATATACGAGTTCATTCTACAAATTGAACTGCTAGAACTAGAATGAACTACCATATTCTAAAAATAATGTTCATTCTTGGATATGAACTACCATTATACCGAAAAAAATTAAAGTTTCGAAACATAGTATAATGGGTACTCGTTGCGTAGATCTCTTCGAGACCTTTCCGAATTTATATAATTTATTAATTTTTGGCTTATATTTTGAGAGATATTTAATTTTTAAGTTTTTTTGTTTATGTTAACAAGGGAGAAAAATTAGTAGAGAGGAAAAAGAGAGAAAATAAAGTAACATGTACGAAAGGTTAGTTTGGTAAAATTAACATTTTCAAATAATTATGGACCAACCTGAACATCCTAGATTTTCGGTCTACCAAACTGATGTGGTCCCGGATATAAATGGACCAAATCAAAAATTTCCCATATATTGATTCAAAGAATCATGTATTATGAAATTAAACTATTCTGTAACCAACAATAAAATTAACTACTCATAAATTGGAGTTTACACAATTGAATTCAAGAAGAAAAGAAATTGCAAACCCTATATATTGAGAAATCTTCCCCGCGCGAACCTATAAAAAGGAGTAGAAGAGGTGAGAAAAGAACTAGGAGAAAACCTAGATATATCTCTCTCTTGTTAAAGTTGCTATTTTATAGTAATTTCCCTTGTAGATTCTGTATTGGAATAGAACTCTCATTTCTATTATAATCCTAACTCTTTAATCACCAAATCTAGGTCAAATCCAAACATTCCTAGCCCAAATCAGACAAGCCCGAAAATCTAATCAATCAAATAGGCATGTTAGTTCCAGAAGACTGACAGGGAATTCTAGCTTTCAACTAACACCTCAATATATCACGAAAATTTCAGTTTTACTATGACATTTTAATAAACAGTTTTTGGTTGTTTTGGGGTAAAAACAAATGTACTACAAAATGGTACTTTCAAGTAGGCTCGAGAGATCAAACTCGAAAAGGACGAGCCTAAACCAAGAAATGGTCGTTCACGTCCTGTTTTGATTACTAAGATGGAAAAGGATTTGGGTAGGTATTAGGGGAGGGAAGTAAAGAAGGTTGAGAAATTTTAGTAGTGTGTGAAGAAGAATGGATCTGTAGGTTTTGGTTTCTTCAGACTGATTGTGTTGTTGCCTTGTTCTGTCTTGTTTTGAATAGATGAGAATCATCTATTTATAGTTTGAAGAAGACGCACACTGATTTCTTGTAAGTCGTGGAAGTTAGGGAGAGATGGAGAAGTGATGATTGTGGAGATTGTAGTGGGGTGGCGCCCGGAAAATAGGGAAGACTTGTCATACCACTACTCCTTATTCTCTCAACTGCTCAGTAACAGCCCACTCCTCGTTACCTTCTTGTTCGCAGGGGTGGTGTCACCAGCCCTGATGCCGTAGACCGCCAGACCAATACCCCAATGAGAATCCCCCATGTTGTATTTGATATCTCGTGAAAATAGTGGAGTTATAAACCACTATGGTTTTTATTAAGTCAAGTCAAGTCAAATGACCTGCTAAGTTATTGAGGTAAGTTGTGCGACTCACTTGGTTAATATCCAAACTGATTAGTGTCGAGCCAAGGAATTTTAGTGGTCATACTTGTTTGAAAATGAAATGGCATGTCTAATGGCTAAGTATTAGCTTAGAAGCAACTTATCATAAGTTTGAGAGGCTTTTAATGCCAAATATTGTAGAGGGCTCCTTGAGCAAGAAGATTTGTTAGAATTCATATAAGACTCAATGTAGGACCTATATTGAGAAGAATGGCATACTTTTGAGGAAAGTAGCTAGCAAAGCCAACACTAGCTACTTAGCGCAAATAAGATGGTGCTAACTCTCTTAACGTAAAATAATAGTGTGCTAACGTCTCAGGAGTAAGATCAATATGCACAACTTTTGGTAAATATTAATTTTACTAGGGCTAGGAAGCCAGTACAAAGGTGGTTTGAAGTTAGCACTTCAATTATATAATTAGCACTGAGATTTTAACATAAATATATTTATGGCTAAGTCTCTAAGTATGGCCAAGGACACGCTAGCCCTAGAGGCGCATTGAGTTCTGATAGGAACACATTGGAGCTAGGCAAAGGGTGTCATGGGCCAAAGCAAGGGCGTCAGTGCCAAAAGAAAGAGTATCAGCGCCAAGCAAGGGCGTCAACACCAAGAGAAAGGGCGTCATCCAAGACCAAGGGCGTCACGACCAAGAGAAAGGGCGTCATCCAAAGCATAGGCGTCATCGCCAAGGCTCATGGAGACAAGCATGTACAGCCAATAGCTAGCGCTTTTGTCGCTAGAATTCGGGTTAACACTTTTGTGCTAGGGTTCAGATGCCAAGCTGACAATATGTGGGCTAAGGCCTTACTCGGCTAAAATATACCAGCTAAGACCATTTTTGGTTAGTTAGCACCTCTCAGAGGCTAGGGTTTAGCGCCAGGAAAGTTAGCACCTTTAACGTTATTGTGGCTAACTATCACCAATTCAATGCTAAGATGAATGGCTAGTGTTATCTTAGCGTTAATATGAGAAAAGGCTAGGTTTAGCATAATTGAGAGGTTTAATGCATCTTTTATGACATTGATTCTCAACTGTGGCACATCAGAGAAAGTGGAACATTATTTGTGGCTTATATTTAAGCAAAGTGCTAGAGTGCATATTTAGGCTCAGAAGAGCAATTTGAGGTGCATTTGTTGCAAATGAAGCGTTAGGTTATAGTGTATTTCAGGGTTTAACATTAGTTATCCCCGAGTTTAATGGATGTTGGTAGAACATCAATGCGCATTCGATGCAAGTTCAAGGAATTCAGTCGTAGAATTTATCCTACTTGAGACTAGTTTGATATGGAATGAATATTACGAGCATTGAAGAGGTTACAAAGCTAATTTAGGGTATTTAGATATAATCTGTGTTCTTAATTCGCTTGCAGAATATAAATAGAAGTACAATATTCTATATTAAGAATATGTGCATAAATATGCATACATATGTTCTTGTTACTTAGTAGAGGGCAATTTTACAATTCTAGCCCTTTTCAAAAATTCACCATCTACATTAAGTCTCCTGCTTAGTGAGGAACAGTAATGTTGCACATTAAGCACGAGATGGTGACAATATGATTTCAATAATTATGTATTCATAATTTAAATTTTAAGAGTAAAGGAAGATGTACTTAGATTCTTGGACCTGAAGATGTGCACCCCTTAACGTTAAATTCGGTTGGGGATAATAGGTGCCCTTGTCCCTGCTTGGAATATTGACTATAACGGACGGGAAGGACTAAAGTTGACACGTCCAAGAAAAGGTAACCTTGCGCCACTTTTTTTCTTTTTTTCTTGGTTTGTTCATTGAACAAGGACTCTTCAAGTTGGCAGCTATATATATATGCCTCTTTTCTTTTTTTTACATCATTTGTTTTTTAGCAAAAAAAGATATTGGTGGTGGCAAGTAATAGAGTGTCACCGGCTAGGAACAAGGTAAGCACATCCCCCTATTTTCTCACATATTATATATATATCTTGATAATACTAAGAATATTGCTCCCTTAAAACCTAGTTTCATCATTTTTCTTCTGAAGCGAATTTTTTTTTTTTAAGCAGCAACAAGAATATTAGTAAGTTTAATCGTTGATTAATAGATTAATACCTCTGATAAGTCTTCTTTTATTTCTTGTTGAAGTATTATCTTTTGTTATTTTGTGTTTTATGTAGATAATGGAAATCCCTGATCGAAATCATAGCTGCGATCCTTCAAGCAAGAAACTAGATTGCAGAAGCTAGGGGTTGAAGGTGACTTCTCCTCGACAAGTGCATTCGATAATCAACTCTTTGTTTGAATAAATCCACAAAACTTGTTCAAAGTATGCCTCTCGATCGTTTGAAGGAAACTCGTCAATATGCTCTGGATCTCTGCTTTACGATTATTGCTGAAGAAGAAACAAGAAGCAGAGAGGAATTGGAGAAGAAAAGGGTTGATGATGAGAAACTCACAGCTTTTATGGAGAAACAACACTTTTAAGCAGTTTCCAGAAGAGAGAAGACTGAACAAATGGAGCGAAGTGTTTGTCCCTATGATATGGCTCCTGATTCTGATGTAGATGAGTAACCTTCTGATGAGGATCATGAAGCTACCATGATATATGAGTCTGAGTATGAATCTTTTTCCGAAAACGAGTCCGACCGTGAAGTTAAACGTGTTGATACTTGGTTTGCCATGCAGGCGGGTCCTTCCGACCACAATGAGGAAACCGAGGAGGATTCGAAGGAGAAATCTGACGGGATTTCAAAAGGTGACTCTGAAGTAGAAGACCTTGAAGATGGTTCTGAAGAAGAAGATTCTGTAGAAGACCGGGATGAATATGATTCTGATGAGCATGACTTTGACTCAAATTCTGAATCTTCTGACTAAGTTTTAATTTAGCCCTTTTTTTCTCTTCTCGTAGATATCTTCTTTGAATTCAACGTTCTGTGTATGGCCGTTATGATGGAACCATGTTACTATTTTAATACTTTCTCATAAAAAACTAGTATTATTGTCTTCCCTTATTGAAATTAATGAAAGCAATCCATCAATTTTTGTCATAAAATTTTAAGAAGTATAGTACTTGGAAAAAATGCCATAGAATCTTTATACGACCTCAATCTTGGATGATTGAACTCTGTATCCTCATTAGAAAAAAAATTCCTACAACCCAATAGGAAGAAATCCAGGTTTTGAGCTTGTTTGGGGCGTCAAAACATCTGAACAATAGAACTAAGGAAGTATCTAGGAAAATCCTGACAATTTTTTCAGATTTGGCTCCACTATCCGTTTTCACCATAACTCTTAGCTCACTTGTTCGATTGATACTCCATTTTAACATGTTGTATTAGAATTCAATATGAAACTTTTGATATAAGAACCATGTTCATATTTATCACCAATTGTTGCCAGATCTAGAGTTTCTAGGAGGCAGTGAAAATTGCTTCCGAGACGTTTCTTGCAAAACGTCTTGTGATTACTCCCACTTATATAATCTGTTGAATAACCATTTGTAATGATTGTATATGATGTTTATGAGTATGTATGATAATTTTTATGGTTTATGCTCAATAATTTTGCGTTTGAGACATTATGACCCGATTTGCCCACATTCTCTCTATTTTTATAGGAGAATAATCAAAATCAAAAGATTGGACTTGTCAGGGAGGGAACAAGAACTACCGTTGACCCCGATGTAGATAATTCCCTTTTTATACTGAAAATCGTGTGAACGACCCTTGATTACGTTCTTGTTGAAGGTAGTATTCCCGGTAAGTGTCCTGGTACAAGTGTTAATGTTCACTTTAGCTCCAGAAGGAATCATCCCAAGTACTCGTATGCCTGGGGAACTCTTCCTTTCATCCAGCTACGTTGATTTATATGGATAAAGCTCTTCCACTTCTCCGTGGGTAATCCCAGGGTTGATTGGGCGTCCCTGACACGGAAGCGGACTCTTTCCTCCTGATAAGACTTCAGCATGTTGGTAGGTCTCTATCTTGTTGAGAATTTTTGAAATCCTCGAAACTAATTCAAGGAGAGGTTCGAGACATGAGGGATGAAAGTATGTTTATGAGGGACTTGAGTTTTTTTTTTTGAAGGTTTTCCTGGATTCAAACTTTTAGGCATTTCCAAAGACTTTCATATGGGTTGGTTCAGATGGGTAATTCATAGAGATCTTCTTTAAAGAAGAAATGATAATTCTAGTTGATTAATGAAATTGAAATCCTAAGGGTGCCATAGTGATACTCGTAGGCATGTTAGAGGAATTGTAAATACTACATGAAGGAAAAATAAGGAAATGAGGATCATATTGCGATGTTCAGTCGAAAGCCGAGCCATTTGCCGTGAATAGCTGCTGCGACAAGTTCACCTTCTATGGTGATCAGTTTACAGCCGCCGACGGTAGCTCGTGAGATTCTATATGGTCCTTCCCAGGGGGGAGCGACGACGCCTCGATGCCTTAAGGACCAGGTCTCCTACTCGGAAAACATTTGGTTTGACTGCTCTAGCTCTGTGAATATTCCATTAACATGGATGAACCTCTTCTGTAATGTCTTTTGAATCATACACAAGGGAAAATATCTTCAAGAGATCTGGTGGTTTACAAAAGACGGGAGTGATTCCTTCCCATCTATTAAAGTATTGTATTTGAGTGGCCACCCATTCATAATGACGGGCTAGGGAACATGAGGATAATCCAACGACAAGGATAATCCTCATGGTTTCTAGCAAAGTCTAGTCCTAGATTTGCTGGCATATGAGGATAATCCAACGACAAGGAAGCAAATTGAGTTATAGCTACTTGAGTACGAAATATGTTGACATAAGCCGATACACTCTCAGTCGGTGCTTGGTTCTCCGTCATGTCTCTGAGAAATTTGGTATTCTTCCAGGTACAAAGGTAAGTCTTTGTTAATGCTGGGTTTGGCTTTGGAGATAGGGCATTTGACTCGAGGCGAGACTCCTGTCCAAGCACGTCCCAGGATCATATCGCAGTTAATCTTCCCTTTGATAATGTGAAATCTAATACTTTTTTCAGTGGCTCTGGCTGCCACTATGAGGGTGATATGTTCGTAAACATCTCTGATTACTCCTTTATGATGTTGGACTATTGTTGGCGAGCGTATAACTTCTTGAAGAGTTACTCAAGCGGATCTCAGGATTGCGATACTAATAACATTGACATTCATGCCATTATCAACTAGTGCTTTCCTGAACTCGATATTTCTGAGACATGCAGTAGTGAAGAGTCCCTAGTCGCGTCTTTCGTCGTCCTGGTTGGTCATGTCTTCCAAAGGGGGCTCGTCTCGGGTGAGAGCGTCTTTAGTGAAGGATGGTAGACGTTCGCCAGTTACGATTCGATTGAGGGCATTAAAAAGGTCTTCACGCTGACCCTTTGAGAATTGAAGGAGTTCACACATGCGCTCCATTAACGACCGAACTGTCTGGTTGACCGGCTCTTCAGAGAAAGTGAAGCTTCTAACCGGAAGTGGATTCTAGTGAACCCTTTCAGTCCTCAGCTGAATTCCCCTAATTCTATTTTCTCTTTAAAAATACTACTCAGACCATTACATTCGCTGGTAGGATGATTAATAAATCGATGGAACCGACAATATCTCAGATCTAACATGTCTTGAGGAGTAGGTGGGCATCTTACAGGTTGTAACTTGACGATTCCTTCTTGTACCCACGCCTCCAGTAGCTTAAGGAATTCCTCCATGGGAATTGGAAAATCAGTGCAAGTTATATTAGGATTTATATCTTGTTCTTGTGGTTGTTGTGACCCCTTAGGAGCACCTTGAGAGAGTAACCCGCTGGGTTGGTCCCTGGTTCACATCTTGAGTGGAAGGAAGACGCTTGGATTGTGATTCTTGCTGGGATGAGGCTTTCCTCTTGGGCGCTTTATTACTGACAACACCAATTTATGGTTGGACATTGTATTGTTTGTTGATAAGTCATCAATTCCCACGCATATCTATTTGGCTCTCTTCTCTTGTTGTTCTGGTCCTCTCCAGGAGAGAAGGAGCAGTTGTAGCAGATTGCTTCATGTCTTCGTGTAGCTTAGAGAAAGTATGAAAGCGTAAATTTTCTAAAAGAACACGATAGACAGGGATTATACAATTGATGCAGAACTCCACTAGTTGATGTTCTGTTACGTTCGGGTCATGGAAATCTAGTGCTTGAATTCTGAATCTCTTCACATATTCATTGGGGTGCTCGTTATTTCTTTGGAATATTCTTCCCAAGTATGATAGGGTGATTTGTTCGGAGACGAAAAATTACTTCTTATAGAAAGCGTTAACCATCATGCCTTCCCATCCAGATATGATGTTAGGAGCAATGTTGTTATACCACGTGTAGGCCCTTCTAGTAAGGGACTTTAAAAATTCTTTGAGGCGCGTAGTACATGATTGTATTCATGTCCCCCGAGTGATTCGAGAAATCGAGAGATGTGCTCACGAGCATTTACAGTTCCATCGTACAATGAGAGAGTTGAAGACGAGTAGCCTCCCGGTAAAAAGACCCTTTAAATTTCATGCGAGTATGGAGGTTGGTGTTGATGGGAAGAGGATTAGTATTCCTTGCCATGACTTCGTAGGAGTCTCTCCAGATCTTCAAGAGTGACGAAATTGGATTTCCGGTACCTCTATGGTAGTCGATCAGGAATGATATGAACTCCTTTGTCCTTTCGAGCTCAAGGTGCTTCAGCATCAGTGACCGCTGCAAAGTTGATCTTGGTCTGCTCTGTTAGGCGATGACGTTGTTCCAGGGAGAGTTACTCCGTCAGGGTCTTGAGGAAGGCGAGTATTTCTTTCTGAGTAGTAGCCATGTCGACCTGAGTTCTGGTAAGAACTTCTTGTCTTTCCATTAAGTCGGCTATGTTGATCGGGGTTTGAGTATTCTCGGTGTTTTCAGTGGTTTTGTCACTGAGAGGAGGTGTATGAGTAAAATTGGTGCAGGGAGGCTCAGTAACAATATGGTGTTTTCAGAATCACCACCTCTAGTACTCCTTGAACCAACGGTAGAAGTTGTAACTGCTCCAGACCTAAGATCCACCATTTTTTGAAATGACTGAAAATTGGC
The DNA here is from genome assembly GCA_023531435.1 of Papaver californicum. Lineage (NCBI taxonomy): Eukaryota > Viridiplantae > Streptophyta > Magnoliopsida > Ranunculales > Papaveraceae > Papaver > Papaver californicum. The sequence goes on along the minus strand of JAJJMC010020031.1, from coordinate 3,722,519 downwards.
TTTTATAACCCATAGGTTGATCTTCCACTATGGTCGCCAATTGATTTGGGGTAAAAATAAATGTACTGCAAAATAGTACTTTCAAGTAGGCTCGAGAGATCAAACTCGAAAAGGACGAGCCTAAACAAAGAAATGGTCGTTCACGTCCTGTTTTGTTTACTAAGATGGAAAAGGATTTGGGTAGGTATTAGGGGAGGGAAGTAAAGAATGTTGAGAAATTTTAGTAGTGTGTGAAGAAGAATGGATCTGTAGTTTTTGGTTTCTTCAGACTGATTGTGTTGTTGCTTTGTTCTGTCTTGTTTTGAATAGATGAGAATCATCTATTTATAGTTTGAAGAAGACGCACACTGATTTCTCGTAAGTCGTGGAAGTTAGTGAGAGATGGAGAAGTGATGATTGTGGAGATTGTAGTGGGGTGGCGCCCGAAAAATAGGGAATACTTGTCATACCACTACTCTTTATCCTCTCAACTGCTCAGTAACCGCCCACTCCTCGTTACCTTCTTGTTCGCAAAGGTGGTGTCACCATCCCTGATGCCGTAGACCGCCAGACCAATATCCCAATGAGAATCCCCCATGTTGTATTTGATATCTCGTGAAAATAGTGGAGGTATAAACCACTATGGTTTTTATTAAGTCAAGTCAAGTCAAATGACATGCTAAGTTAGTGAGGTAAGTTGTGCGACTCACTTGGTTGATAGCCAGACTGATCAGTGTCGAGCCTGGGATTTTAGTGGTCATGTACTTGTTTGAAAATGACATGGCATATTTAATGGCTAAGTATTAACTTAGAAGCGACTTATCGTAAGTCTGAGAGGCTTTTGATACCAAATATTGTAGAGGGATCCTTGAGCAAGGAGACTTGTTGGAATTCATATAAGACTCAATGTAGATCCTATATTGAGAAGAAAGGCCTACTTTTAAGTAAAGTAGCTATTAAAGCCAAAACTAGCTCTTTAGCGCAAATAAGATGGTGCTAACTCTCTTAAAATAAAAGGCTAGTGTGCTAACGTCTCAAGAGTAAGATCAATATGAACAACTTTTAGTAAATATTAATTGTACTAGGGCTAGGAAGCCATTACCAAGGAGGTTTGAAGTTAGCACTTCAATTGTATAGTTAGTACTGAGGTTTTAACACAAATATATTTATGGCTAAGTCGTTAAGTATGGCTAAGGACGCGCTATCCCTAGAGGCATATTTAATTTTGCTAGGACGCAATAAAGCTAGGGAAATGGCGTCACTGGCCAAAGCAAGGGACTGAGTTCCAAGAGCAAGGGTTTCAGCGTCAAGCAAGGGAGTCAGCGCCAAGAGCAAGGGCGTCAAGGCCAAGAGCAAGGTCTTCATCCAAGGGCGTGATAGCCAAGAGAAAGGGCGTCAAGGCCAAGAGCAAGGGCGTCAGCCAAGGGCGTGATGTCCAAGTGCATGGGCGTCAGCCGAGGCATAGGCATTAGTGCCAAGGTTCATGGAGCCAAGTACGTCACATCCAAGAGATAACGATTTTGTCGCTAGAGTTTGGGTTAGCACTTTGGTGCTAGGGTTCAGGTGCCAAGATGACAATACGTGGGATAAGGCCTTATTAGGATAAAATGTACAAGCTAAGACCATTTTTGTTTAGTTAGCACCTCTCAGGCGTTATGGTTTAGCGCCAGGAAAGTTAGCACTTTTAGCGTTACTATGGCTAACTAGTGCCATTGTAATGCTAAGCCGAATGACTAGTGCTATCTTGGAGTTAATATGACAAAAGGCTAGGGTTAGCATAATTGATAGGTTTAATGCATCTTTTATGACATTGCTTCTCAAATGTGGCGCATTATTTGTGGCTTATATTTAAGCAAAGTGGTAGAGTAGCATATTTACGATCAGAAGAGTAATTTGAGGTGCATTTGTTGCGAATGAAGCGTTAATCTATAATGTATTTCAGGGTTTAAGCATTAGCTATCCTCAAAATTAATGGATGTTGCTAGAACATCAACGCACATTCAATGCAAGTTCAAGGAATTCATTCGTGGAATTTATGCGACTTGAGACTAGTTCGATATGGCATGAATATTACGAGCATAAAGAGGCTACAAGGCCAATTTTGGATATTTAGAATATAATTAGAAGTACAATATTCTATATTAAGCATTTGTGCATAAATATGCATAGATATGTTCTTGTTACTTAGTAAAGGACAATTTTATAATTTTATCCCTTGTCAAATACTCACCATCTACAGTGGGTAATTTCTGTTGGTGATTTTGGTTGTATTTGCAATAATTTCTTCTCCTTCCCTGCATATTGTATATTCAATCCATTCAAACCCATTGAAATCAGATCAAACAATCATATTCATAAGCAGTAATTCACCATAATCAATAGCATCAATTACTTCATTCCCTGACTCCTTATCTTCTCTGCCTAGAACAGAACTAAAACTCATACTATTCTGAACCAATACTCAGTTTCCTTCTCCTGCAATTTCAATGTCTATAAAAACCTATGTTTCTGCTCTTCTTAGCACACAACTTTCTTATATATTTTTCTTCTTTACTGATTCCACAGTATTCACCCAAAACACCAACAATAGATGCTTGCTTGTCCCTCAACAGACCACGCACCCTTTAAATTTCTCATACATTAAATTTCCTTCACCATCGGCGCCTCTCTCATCGATTCAAATTGAAGAAAACATCACAACCACCATCTCTCACTCACAGACTTTCAATCTGTTTCTAGCCATCAATTCAAAACAAACAGTAAATCACTTTGAAACCCTTCTCCTCATTCTCTCTAATCAGTTTGTTGTAGATTATGAATCTCAGTCAAATAATGCCCAACTCTCAAATTCTTTATTTTCTATTTCTCGAGCTTAGCAGTTCATGTCAACTATCAATTCTTCTTCCTTTCTTGTCTTGTTCCTCTCTTCTAACTATTTTCTTACCTGAGCTTCTCCATTCTTGATTCGAGACTACAATAGGTTTATCTCTATATTTTTCTCTAATTCTCTAGCTTACTGTCTATCTCAGCTAAACAATAAACCCATCGAACACGTCCTTGGAACCATGACTCACCGTCGGGAATGAGTTTGGAAACAGCTACATGTCTTGGTACAGTCATGGTAGAGACTTGAATGATATTGAAAGTTAAATAAGTGAACCTGGTGCTCGGTGGTGTTAGAGTTAATAATTGAGGAGGATTTAGGCACCCACTTGTTGGGACCTTGATACTTAATTGGAGTGGCTACCCTTAGCAATTGACTCCATGTAGCACATCTTAATAGAACAGTAGGCATCCCCTAGTAATTCTCTAAATTCCTTTGTAAATCTGGATGTCCCCTAGTAATTCTTTGTTTTGATGCATTAGAGACTTGTGTGCTCGCTAGTTTTGTGCTCGTAGGCACCCAATGTCATAGGCTCCCATTTGATAGGTTTAGAAACCTATGATTATAAACGGCAAGTGCATGACGTCTAAAATATAGACAATGGTCAATACGGATCGATCCTATGGGGAGTTGAATTGGTGAAACTAAACTTCTAAGTTTTACGAATGCTAATTTAACCAAATGGATGGTCGAATGACCAAAAGATGGATGGTTATACTAAAGAAACAAGATTAAAACAAATGTAAAGATAACTATGGTGTCGAATATACCACCTAAATGTATAAAACTTCTTAATTTGATATACTAGTTCCCTTTTCAATCAAGGAACTATAGAGGTTCTATCCTCAAACTACCTTGAATAAGTGATAATTCACTTGCACAAATGGATGATTTAACCTCAAGACAAAAATCTTTCAATCTCTAGCATTGATTGTCTTGTTACGGCACAACCAATCACAAATTGAACTAAATATATTAATTCCTAGAATTACCTATCTGTTTAAGGCATAGGTAATCACAAATTGAACTAAATCAAAGCTTGAATACATAACAAAGAATTGATCAAACTACCAAGGATGCATGGCAGACAAGGTGAAAGTAATTTGCTAGGAATTCAGAGACTAAATCATGCTTTTCAATATAAATTCGTGGAGATTATTAAGGTGATTTCATCTCCAACACAGTAAGAAACTAAAACATGAAAAAAAAACTGAATTAAACCTAAATTATTACTACAGCTTGCTGCACCGGCTACTCCGGGTTTGCTTTCATTATACATCTGCCTCACCTATTTATATAAAAATTTCCTCCCATTTTTAAATTCTATCGACAACAAAAATATATATAAAATTAGGGTTACCACTCACCAACTAAACGTGAAATAGAAAACGATATCCATGAGTGTCGCCACTGTTGTTGACAGAATTTCAGACTTTTTTTACTTTTGTGTTCAATTTAAGCCACCCTAGCTATTTATTTTAAGTTACTGTAAAAGAGTTGTAGTACAGTTAATTGACAATTGAGGGAGAAATGGGTTCATACATAGTAAAATAAGGAAAACGGGAATGGGGATCGAGACTCCTTTGTCGGCTATGTGAGAAAATGGGAAAATGTTTACAGCAGAAAATGGGTTTAACAGTTTGACAGAGGGGATGGAAGCACACTGCAGTACTTTCTTTCTCGTGCAGAGGATGGGATTTGGGAAAGGTAATAAAAATGGTTTTCTTGGTGTAAAACATGAATACCTTGTTTTGGTATATGAGAGTGGACCCTGGGTTTGGTTTCATTTCCTTATAATTTCTCGAACGTGAATATCATTTAAGTTGTGAACTTTGGCCCTTTAATTTATGTCATCATCATTCACCAGTCCAGCAACACAGTTGCAAATGCTTCCACCCACAAATTCCGCTCACTATGCTACCAACATTTCCAGCGTTCGCAACATCTTTATTCGTCGACCATACTACTTATTCTCCTATAATTACAAACACATATAATAAGAATATAATACGGTAAACTTACTCGTAGACAAGTAAATACACAATTTGGGGTAAAATGGAAAATTATAGCACATGAGATGCGATAAATGCCAATAAAATGATATAAAATTATGCAATGTTTGACACCTATCACCATTTCTCTTATTTTTCTTCTCATGACTCCAAAATACCTATAATATACACGAAATACAAGAGAAATAACTAAGAAAAACATAAGAAATTGAGACTCAAATTATGTAAATTATGCACTTATCAAATTCCCCCACACTTTTCTTTTGCTAGTCCTCGAGCAAACTAAACAAACTAATTTTAAGCTAAACTAAAATACAACAACTCCCTTTTGTTTAGGATACAGTTACTCTTAGCATGTGTAACAAGCCTTTAAACCCCTACGTGTCTCTAGTGGACGAGTTATAGTCTCGTAAGAATTTACAAGAGATATACCAACAAAACCTACTCCAACTGTCAAATATAAGCATCCAAGGAGCTATGAGGACATAAATTTTCTGCACCCAATAATAAGAAGTTAGAAGTACCAAAGAACTGTAATATAAATATGCTTTATCGGCGAGAAATAGGGTGTAATGTGTCAAACCAACGTCATATGAAGGAATGCATCCTAAAGAGAAATCAAATAAGCATTTCGCCTCGACTTCTGCCTCAACAATAAGATTTTATAATTTTGGCACTCGTAAGACGATAAAAATGGGTCTAACATGTGTGCAAGCAATAGTAAAGATAGAACACTTGCACACGTTGAATGGTGACGCTGAAAACTCTTTACTAATATATATATTTATGGTAATCTCTAAAAAAGGAAGTCAACCATATGCGATAGTGGGAATGCTCACCCACCTTGTCTTCCAAGTTGCAAACATGCACTCCTCTCTACAACGTCAAATAGAAACAACTTGTCTTCGGCTTTAATCCTTAATAATGAATTTTTGAACCTTTGTACTTCATCTTTCCACTTTCTCGTCTAGTTAATCAAAATCAACTCTTTCAAACCTTGTATCCTTCAAATTGTTGTTGTCTTGAACATCTTTTTAAATTTCTTATTCTCTACGGCCTTTATTTATATGAATATGAATGAATGCAAACAAATAATAATCTTTTTTTTTTTTTTTGTATCTTTTTTTTCAATTTTTTTTCCTTTTTTGTATCTTTTCTTTTTCATTTTTTATTTTTTTTACAATGCAAACAAGAAATAAATATGATACGAAATGAAAGGGCTATAGAAAATAGACTTTGGTACTTGATTCTTCACAACTTCTTACCCAACATTCATAAAAGTTCACTTCTTTTGTTATTTCTTGTACATGTGCTTTTCTCACCTTGTATTTGGACTTTCTCACCTTGTATTGTTGCTTGTACCATTAACGTTTTACATTTTTTTCAAAATTTTAGATTCTTCCACTTGTTGATGATGAGTTTCTATTAATGAGTGCTTCGAGAGTAATGATGCCTGCAATTCAGACTACAAGTATGAGGTTAATTCAAATTTTGATATCACCCTAATGATTGAAATAAATTAGCACTCAAGAGATCAAAAAGTAATGTTGAAATTATATGAAGTTGAGTATCTCGCCATTCTACTCGGAGTTTGAGCATATGAAACACTCTAAACGGAAAATATACATTGAAGGTTTGGTGCCTCACTCAGATTTTTTATACGAGTAGTCTCCAGTAATGATTGATTAGCTCTTTAATACTACATAACTTCCACACCTAATTCGCCATCATCATGGTTAATTTTATCATGATATTCTCTCGATCGACTAAGAATACCGAATGTAAGTTATCTTGCAATTCCAAGTTCAGTTGTTTGGTAAGAATTCTGTATGTAAACTTAGCTAAACGTATACGAAGTGACTCTAAGATATATAAAAGTTGGAGTTTCATGCAAAAAGTTACAAGAACTCAGAAAAAATTTACTTACGAAAGTGAATACTACAAATCTATATGCTTAACCACTCCCCCACACTTAAACTTTACATTGTCCTCAATGTAAATTTACTCCTCCAATGGGAAATCCTATAATGATATGAAAATTCAGAAAAAAAAACAAGAAAAAATAAAAGAAATACTAAACCAATGGGTTGCCTCCCATGAGACGCTTGGTTTAACGTCGTCATCCCGACTTTCTGATCCCCGTAGTCCAACAATCTGAAAATTTGGGGATCCACCCATAGAACAATCTACAATTTCAAAAATAGCTTCAAAAGAATATTAGTACAGGAAAATAGAATTGAAGCTATCTCCCGATAGAAGTTTCCCCCATACTTAGTCATTTCTACATTTGGAAGTGTATAGAGAACATAGAATTCGGGAACTTCTATAGATTCCTCTTTGTTAACCTGCATAGTATGAAAATAAAATATTTCCAATGACGGATATTTAGAAGCAAAGTAATTCAACAAAACTTCTGAAGCACATACATTCAAGCCAAAACGAGGTAAAGGAAAAGGATCAATAGTCAAAGGTTTAGTCAAACCTTCCAAATTCTCTTGTATTACGGGATCCTCATTGTTTTTAAAAGATTTTTAATGAATTACTTACCTCTTGTGTATTGTGGTCCTGTATCAAACTTTCTAACTGTTCTTCATTAGTTTCTACCTCAACAAGATGTTCGGCATCAACTTTATCAGTATCATCCTCGACAAGTTCTATTGGGTATTTCACAATATCCTTCAATTCGGGTTCATTCTCATATAAGGCATACTCCTCTTGTTTTTCATCTTGATCCCAAAAGATTCCAATGTGCACCTTTTGAGGATATCAATATGAACTGGTCCAAATGATGTAATTTCAAACTCATCCTCATTATTATAGCTAACATAAGGTTGGTCATCGACGAATTTAGTGTGTCTAATCTCAATCTTATCCTTTTCAATACTCTTTCCTTCAGAATCATATATTGTTGCGGAATCAAATCTAACTGCAATTTGTTTTTAAAGCAATAGTCTCATTATACCAAGGCTCCACCTTTTGAATAGATGAATGATCATTATTATGATCCGGAGTTGGTATAACTTCATCATTGTTACCAAGACTTTCCAAAGGTTCATCATCCTCATATGTGGAAAATTCCCTTGTAATGGTTTCCATATTTCATTTAAATTCTTCACTTGAATTTTGGGTGACATGAATGGTAATTGTCTTTAAGCTAGAATGTGCTACCTCCTCACTTACTATAGTATCTCTAGGCCAATTCTATTCCTTTTGAAATGGGTGAATGATCATAATTATGATCAGAAATTGGGTGAGACATATTATAAGTAGAGGTTGTTGAAGCAACCGAATCCATACATACCATAAAATGTCGCATTGCATCCAACACACTAGAAGAAACATAAAAAGAAGCACAAGTATCCTCTCCACCTTGTAATTGTTCACTTACATACCGGCCATAAGAAGGTCGGCATGTATGAGAATAATCAAAAGAGTACTAGGAATATTGGTCATTACCAACGGATTGATTGTGACAATACTCCCCCCTTAAGGTTGAAATTTGTCATAGTGTTGAAATTGAAAACCGAACATGTTACCGTTATAAGCTTGATCTTGTGCACCCTACATGAAATATAAGTACCTGAAACAAGATTCTCAAAACTAGGTTAGAATAAAATAAATAAATAAAAAAACTAAAAACAAAACTAAAAAAAAATAAGAATTCAAAAACAAATAACAAGCTGCTGCCTCCCCGGCAGCGGCGCCAGAATTTGATGTGTTCGTCTACACGTCAAAATCATTTATTACTTTATCACTACTTAAGATTTATATGAAGCAAGGGTAAGAAAGGATCGTTCCCATAGGGAGGTTTTGGTTGTTATATGTTTTCAATGTCTCATGTAAAATGGGGTATTTTTCAAATTTAATGAAAGTAAATTAAACTAATTAAGAAAACTAAGAAATTATAAAAGAAAAATCATTGAGTGAAGAATATTAGTTAAGATTTTGTTTTCATTCATAAATTATATTCTTGTATTCATAACTAGAATTGAACTTTAATCTCGTATTATCAAAATCCCTAGATTACCATAATCATAAGAATATCCCGTTGATTTCCTAAAATCATCACAAACACATTAAAAGATGTGAGTATGAATTCTACTTAGAGAACAACCTAAAGTGTAAAAGCATAATTAGGTTTAGTCCAATGAGAGCGTTAAGATTTATGGAAATTATGCGTGTCGTAAGTGCAACAAATTAATCAAGAGATTTCTCACTAATTAACTAGTAATGTAGTGGTAGTAAGGATCGTTCCCACAGAGAGTTGTGTAATTGATAGGTTATTCAGATTAGCAAAACTGGAATAAATACTGAAAAGGGGGTTTGTAAATTAATTAACTAAAAATAACAATAAATAAAATAATAAGAAAGAAGTAATGATTAGGGATTCATTCGTCGTTACCAAATATTAACTCGAGTAGTCTATTTATCTATCTTTCGTTAGAACCATTCGTCACCAACTGTAGAATAGCAATAAGCTCTGTTAGCCCCAAAACTCTTTGTGTCACTGGATACGAAAGCGCTCGACTCCCAGATTATATCCATCTGAGCCACCAAGTACTAGCGCACTCAAGGTGTAATCCAATAGAATTCTTTAGGGTTTGTGAATTTAGGTTGTTCCTAGCATCAGAACTCTTAACGGAAGGTCCTGCTTATTAGTGTTGTCTTCACATGCGCTTGCTCCACAGAATCCCTCTGCAAGGTCTTACCTTCTCTACTTGTGTAGCAAGTTATTCAACAATTACACGAATATCCTAACTCTTTACTAGCAATAAAATAATCAATAGATTAATTTACCGTGCACTCCAACAATCTAAGAATCACTCATAAACCTTCGATATAGTAAAGATAAGCGACAATGATAACTACAAATAAATTGTAACTCATTAAATTTCACGCCCGGAACATAGAATTCATCCTTAATCAACAAAAGATTAGCTACTCATAGTAATAGAGTTCATGACAATTAAATATAGATAAAATATTAAACTTCAAAAACCAATCTAACAAAACCAAACAACAAACCAAGCCCAACTTGTGTAGTGATAATGTGGACGTGAACTTGGACCTGCTGCTGCTAGTGTGAAGGTGGTGATGGTGCTATAAATTTTGGAACAGAAGTGGTGTAAGGGTTTTGATCGGTTGGAGACGCAAAACAGATCGGCAAGGGGTATGGGTGTATGGTTTTGGAGAGGAGTAAAAGCTTCTTTCTCTTGGAAGTGGAAATCAGGCGTAAAGGGGTGTATGCTTGGTAATGTGCGTCCCTTTTTATACCTCTACATTCCTACAATTTCTAATCCGATAACTAACTAACAATTCCAGACCGACACAAACACCCAAACCTCTTTCGATCATCACCGTTCATCAATTAAACCAACGACAAGAATCAATTATTCCCAATTTATTTTTAACTCAAGTTATTAAAGTCGATCATATTCAGTGTAGTCCATACCGGCCGGTATACCGCCGGTTTTACCAGTTTTGGCCGAAAAGCGAGACGAAATCCGGTATACCGGTAAACGGTATTTGATCGAAAATATCGGCCGGTATGGACTGTACCGGTTTGGCCGGTATTGACCGGTACAATCGTTTTTTTTTGTTTTTTTATTTAAAAAAAATAATAAAAAAATAATTTATTCTTGTTTTAGGGTTTTCAATTGTTACTCATATTTTTTATGATATTTTAGAATTATATATGCATATGATAATATTTATAATTAATCTAATGATCTTAAAATTGTAATATCTTTGTTTAATTAGTATTTTAGACAATAAACTTTGAAGTTGTTCTTGTTTCTTTTATTTTTCCAGTTTGAACTTTGTATGAAATCTATGGATTTATATATTTTAGATGAATACTAGTTTATCTTTTTAAACTTTGTGAAAAAATGTTTGTTATAACGTGTTAAAATATATTTATAGTTATAAAATGTGAACTAGTATTTTTTCATAAAATTATAGGTATAAAATATATGCACCGATATTCCACCGATATTTAAACCAAAATTTCCTCGGTATACCGGCGTACCAGTGTATGGCTCTCGACCGGTACGAACCGAAATCTGGTATGGTACAACCTTGATCATATTGATTCCCTAGCCGCCTTAAACTCCTTGTTAGCATCTCTTCCTAACTAATTTTTCGTCCTGACTTTGAGTTCTAACACAACTCAAATTCCTATTTTCTTATTGCAAAACACTCATCTTGTTTCCCTGACTTCTCTCACCTACACTCTGTTTCTACTTGGCCATGAACCATCGAGCTGTCCCTGACTTCCTTTATTTTCTCAATTCTCTGCCAGAACCATCGAAACACCAAGAACTGTCCACCTAACACTCCTCTATCTCATTACAAGCGTTTACCAATGACAAGAGATAAAGGCAGCATTACCCACTTAATCACATATTCGAGTTCGACCACACTTCCGAGATCTATCAACCAATTCTTATCATCACATCCATCTCTCTATCACAACACATCCAAACGAGAACTCCATCACAGACTCGAGCCTGAGCATCACTCGACTGCTATCACCAGAATCATGATCAACTTCCCATCATCTTCACATCACAGATTCGAGCTTGAACTTCTACAGCTCATGAATCAATAATCCACATCTCCATCTTCTCAATTGCCGATGCATCACTACTCCAACCCATCACCGAAGCCATCAAGATCAATCATATCACATAACATCTGTCATCGAACTTTGTTAACTGCTATTTACGATAAAGAACCCTAGTTCTCCGAATCATATCACACAACATCCGTCATCGAACTTTGTTAACTGCCATTTTATCACGATGAAGAACCCTAGTTCTCTGTTTGGTTCGAATCTGTGAAGAAGAAGGTGGCCCTTAATAAACTGCCAGGTGCTCTTAAATGCATTCAAATTATTAGCAGCCCCTAGCCAACGTACGTCTGCCTATATAAACATTTGAATTTCAGCTGCCCCCTTATAATCCAGCGTCTTCCTTTACGTACGACAGAGTGCCAATAGTAGTTGCCCTTGAAAAGACCATTTTGCCCTTTGTTTTCGTTTTGCTTATAACTTCTTCATACGACCTCAGAATGACCTCGTTCTTTCGCAGTTGGCTTCGTGGTTAAATTTTATACAATATGGTGAGAAAAAATCCTGGATTTGGACATGTTCCACCTGGTCTTTGTCCCTTCTTCACTTGTAGTGATTCTTTTCTTGCACAATTAATTGCCGATTCACTTCTTTTGGATGATTTCTCCTACTAAAAGATAACTAAACAAAAACAAACATAATATACAATAATTCACAAGAAACCTAAAAAATACCAGCATGAAATTAACAATCTAAATATGTCAAAAATACACTTATCAAAATAGGATAATCAATGCAATTGAAATACCCGAGTAAACAATTTAACAAAGGTCATGATTCACATGTGAGTACAAAAAAATATCACTACAATCCGTACTCATACTATGCTACTTGTATTTAAGGAGTATCACTTTTACGTGTTATAAACCCTAAATTAGCTATAGATATGAATACAAATCGATTCAATTATGGACTTGAACAAATAGGTATTCAATCATACATGGCGATATTTGAAGTGAATTATGAGCAATAATGTGAGATAAAACTAATGTATTAATTTAAAGAATTGTATAATGAAATTCAATTATTCCCTAACCAACAAAATTAACTACTCAAAAATTGGAGTTTACAAAATTGAATTCTAGAAGAAAAGAAATTGCAAACCCTATATGTCGAGAAATCTTCCCTGCTCGAACCTACAAAAAGGAGTAGAAGAGGTGCGAAGGGAACTAGGTTAAAACCTAGATATCTCCTTCTCTTGTTGAAGTTGCTCTTTTATAGTCTTTTCCCTTGTAGAATCCCTTTTGGTCTTTTCTATTATAACCCTAACTCTTTAATTCTTAAAAAATAGGTCAAGTTCATACATAGGCCAAATCAGACAAGCCCAAAAATTTAATCAATGAAATAGGCATGTCAGTTCCATAAGACTGACCAGCAATTCTAGCTTTCAACCAACACCTTCAACATTTCACGGAATTTTCAGTTTCACTAAGCTATTTTTTCAAACAGTTTGTGGGTACTTTCAGTTGGTGATTAGGCATTAGTTTGGTTGTATTTTCAATCATTCCTTCTCCTTATTCAATTCCACTAAAACCCATTGAAATGAGATCAAACAATCATATTTATAAGCATCAATTCACCATAATCAACAACATCAATTGCATTTCTCCCTGACTCCTTCTCTTCTCTTCCTAGAACAGAACCAAAACTCATACAATCTGAACCCAAAATCAGTTTCCTTCTCCTGAAATTTCAATTCCTACACTTCTCTGCATACAGCTCTCCTATCTATTTTTCTTCTTTACTGATTCCACAATATTCACCCCAAACACCAACAGCAGCTGCTTGCTTCTCCCTCAACAGACCACGCACCCTTCAAATTTCCCATACACTAAATTTCCTTCATCATCTGCCCCTTTCTCTTCGATTCAAATTGAAGCAAACATCACAGCCACAATCTCTCACCCACAGACCTTCAATCTGTTTCTGGCCATCAATTCAAAACAAAAAGTAAATCACTTCGAAACCCTTCTCCTCATTCTCTCTAATATGCATTTCTATACCATGCCCAGAAATCAGTTCGTTGTAGATTCTGAATCTCAGTCAAATAATGCCCAACTCTCCAACTCTTTGTTCTCTCTTTCTCGAGCTCAACAGTTCACGACAACCATCGATTCTTCTTCTTTTCTTTTCCTGTTTCTCTATTCTAACTATTTTCTTACCTAAGTTTTTCCATTCTTGATTCGAGACTACCATAGGTCCATCTCTGTATTTTTTTCTAGTTATCTAGCTCACTGTCTCTCTCATCTAAACAATAAACCCAACTTTCCTGTTAAAAACCCATCGAACACGGCCTTGAAACCATGACTCGCCGTCGGGAATGAGCTTGTCAACAACTACATCTCTTGGTGCAGTCATGGTAGAGACTTGAATGACATTGAAAGTTAAAGAAGTGAACCTGGTGCTCGGTGGTGTTAGGGTTAACACTTGAGGAGGATTTAGGAACCCACTTGTTGGTGCCTTGATACTTAATCGGAGTGGATGCCCTTAGCAATCGATTCCATATATCACAACTTAATAGAACAGTAGGCCTCCCCTAGTAATTCTCTGAATTCATTTGTAAATTTGGATGCCCCCTAGTAATTCTTTGTTTGATGTATTAGAGACTTGTGTGCTTGCTAGCTTTGCGCCCATAGACATCCAATGACTCCGGACAATATTCATAGGTTCTCATTTCTCTTCTTTTTCTTCTCATGACTCCAAAATACCTATAAAAATAGAAAACAATCGTAATATACACAAAATACAAGAGAAATAACTAAGAAAATTGATATTCAAATTATGTAAATTATGCACTTATCACCTCTTTTTGCAACAGTTTGCACATGAGCATTGAGATTTTGGAGAAATCTTTGATAAGCCTCTTGTAAAAACTTGCATGACCAAGAAAAGAGCGACTCCCCCTCACTGAAATGGGGTATCGTAAGTTTCTAAGCAAGTCTATCTTTTCTTTATCCACTTCTAATCCTCGAGAGTATACAATATGACCAAGCATTATTCCATGATTTACCATAAAGTGATTTATTCAAATTAAGAACAAGGTTAGTTTGATTCATCTTTTTAGCACAAGTCAAGATTTTCTAAGCAATATCAAAAGAATCACCATAAAACCTAAAATCATTTATAAATACCTCAATGATGCGCTTTATGTAATCTGAAAATATACTAACCATAGATCTCTTAAAAGTGGCAGGCGCATTGCAAAGACCAAACGACATTCGTTTATAGGAAAAAGTACCAAAGGGACAAGTAAAAATAGTCTTATCTTGATCCTCTGGTCCAATAACAATCTGATTGTATCCCGAGTAACTATCTAAAAAGCAATGATGTGAATGTCCTGCTAACCTCTTTAACATCTGTCAATAAAAGGCAAATGAAAGTGATCCTTTTGGGTAGCTGAATTAAGCTATTTGCAGTTTATGCACACTCTTCATCCTGTTTGAATTCGTGAGAAACAAGTTCATTATCTTAATTTATGACAACGGTAACACATACTTCTTAGGTACCACCTGTACAGGACTAACCCATCTACTGTCATAAATTGGGTAAATCACCCCCACACTTAGCAATTTGAGGATCTCTTTATTAAACCTACGTTGAACATCATGTATTGGCTTGATATTATCTTCCATTAGGGTTTTATGCATGCACATAGATGTACTAATACCTTTAATATCAACAATTGTCCAACCAATTGCCGTTTTGTGCTCTATCAGAACCCTAATCAGGTGTTCATCTTATACCTCAGTGAGATTGTTAATAATATTGACTGGAATCTCTTCCACATCACCTAAGTAGGCATCATTTAAGTGATCAGGTAGAGGTTTTAGTTCTAATTTAGGTGCATGCACAAGGTAAAGGAACTTTATCAGTTACATAAAAATAATATAAGAAATATTCCCCTTTTGGCTTATTGTAATGCCGTTAAGGCACAACAAATATCCACCAATTCTTTTGACGTCCAACTCAATGTTATTTCATAACACAACTCCAAGTTTATCTTCATTTCTCAAATCAAACATCTGTTGTGCTAACGAACTAATAACATCAATGGAGAAGACAGAGTGAACATTACTCGGATAACGCATGGCTTCAAATATGTTGAAGCATATAATCTCCTTATCAAATTCCATAGTGAGTGTTCCTCGTCTTTGCAGTCTTCACAAACGGTCTCCCAAGAAGTAACGAAGTAGATGAACAATTTTCTCCATTCTGCATATCCACCACATGGAATTTAATGATAAATATTAACTCATTCACTTGAACTAACACGTCCTCCAAGGTTCCCTTAGGATATACGTTGGACTTGTTTGCTAACTGAATGACAATCCATGTCTGATCCAAAGAATCATAAATATCAGCTGACATCATACTAATGGATGTTCCCAAGTCAAGCAAAGCTCGCTCAAATCTCTTGTTACCGATAGTATTTGGTATCGTAAAACCCCCAGAATACCTACACTTTATAGGCATTATTTTAGGTTAAAACAAATGTACTTCAAAAGAGTACTTTCATGTAGATTCGAGAGATCAAGCTCGAACAGGACGAGCCTAAAACCAAGAAATGGCCGTTCACGTCCTACTTCGATCACAAAGGTGGAAAGATTGGGTAGGTATTAGAAGAGGGAAGCACAGAAGGTTGAGAAATTCTCAGTGTGATGAGTAATTGTAATGTGTAAAGAAGAATAAATTATATGTGGGATGAATCACTAATTCTGATCTCTTAGTCTTACTTGTTGTTTTGAATAGATGAAACCATCTATTTATATTTCTGAGAAGACACACTGTTTTCTCGTAAGTGGTGGAAGTTAGGGAGAGATGAAGAAGTGACAATTGTGGAGATTATAGTGGAGTCATGCCCGAAAATTAGGGAATACTTGTATGACCATTACTCCTCACGCTCTCAACTTCTCTGTAACCGTACCACTACTTATTACCTTCTTGTTCGTGGATGTGTTTCCGCAACGCACGATTGTCGTAGACCGCCAGACCAATACCCCAATGAGAATCCCTCCATGTGTTGTATTTGATATCTAAAAATGATAGTGGAGTCGTGATCCACTACTATTTTGGTTAAGTCAAGTCAAGTCAAGTCAAATGACTTGCTATGTCAGTGAGGCAAGTCGCATAACTCACTGGACTAGTAATCAGACTGATTAGTGTCAAGTATGGTGAATATAATAGTTATATACTAACTTTGAAACTGCATGGCATAATTTTTATAGCTAAATATTAGCTTAGGTGTGACTTGTCATAAGTCTGAAAGACGTTTGAGGCCAAGATTTGTTATGAGCTTCTAAGCAAGAAGGTTTATTAGATAACCATATGAGATTGGCATTAAGCCAACACTGAAAAGAATGGCACATTTTAAGGGTAGAAGCTACCAAGGCTAGCACTAGATTCTTAGCACAAATGGTAATGTGCTAGCTCGTAAAAGCTAATGTGCTAGCATTCTTGCGCCAAGGTTAAAACGCTTACTAGGTCAAAGGATTTAGCGCCAATGCGCTAAGGATGAGACGATCTAGTGCCAATAACGCTAGCGCAAATATGCTAATGATAGGAAGCTAGCTAGGATGCGCTTGCGCTAAGGTGCGCTTGGGCTGGAACGCTTGTGGCCAAGATGCACTAGCCAAGTCGCTTGCGCTGAAATACTTGTGGCCTGATACGCTAGCGCTGGAGCGCGCTATCTAGGATAATACGCTAGTGCTGAGGAGGCTAGGATGGAACGATGCTAGCCTAGGACGCTTGCGCTAGGATAAGACGCGCTATCCAAGGACGCTGCTAGGATAATACGCGCTAACCAAGGAAAATTAGCGCTTTTAGCTCTAAGTTAAGAAGATAGCTCCGATGTGGTGTTAAGCCAGGTGGCTAGTGCTAGCCTGGCGCTAATGAAAGAAATATCTAGGGTTATCCTAGATCAAAGGCATAATACATCTTTTAAGGCATTACTCCTTATTTGTGGCGCGTCCAAAAGAAGTTGTGCATAATTCGTGGTTTATCTTTGAGAAAAGTATTAAAGTGGCATACTTTAGGCTCAGGAGAGCAATTTGTGATATGTTCGTTGCGAAAAATACATCAAGCTAGAATGTATTTTGGGTATTAAGCATTAGCTATTCCCATATTTGATAGATTTATTGGAACGTCGATGCGCATTCGAGACAAGTTCAAGGAATTCAGCTGTGGAATTCATACGAATTGATACTAGTTCGATATGGCATAAATTAGATAGGTTACAGGATCAGTTTGGAATGCCTGTAGTTGTTCTTAGAGATTGTATTCTTAATTCGCTTGCGGAATATATAAGTAAAAGTACAGTTATCTCATGTTTTGGTATAAAGCTAAACATATGCGTATAAATATGTGCATATCCTTTTATATTCCTGCTTCTAGGCAGGGGATAATTTTACAATTCTATCCTTGTTAAAAACTCACCATCTACAGGCATCTTCTTCAACAACATAGTTGAAGCACTTTCGTTTACATGGGTAATCTCGTTAACAATCAGCATATCCTTATTTGTACACAAATCCTTCGGAAATTTGGCATACATGTATACTATTATGATGGCTTCAATAAATAGGATGATGATTTGTACCTTCTTGAAGATATCCATGATTTATTTTTCTTGAGCTTCCTTCTTGGACTTGACCAAGCGAATAGAAAAAATAGGTGGAGTAGTAATTGTAGGCACCGTGTCCTTAGGTTGGCCGGTTGAGGTTGTATTTTCTTTAGACACAATTTTTACATGTATTTCTTTTTTTGTGTCACCACAAACCCTTTTTTGTTGAATTGTCTCTTCTACTTTCCTTCCACTTCTAAGTGTCATTGCGTTACATTCTCTTTTGGATTCACAAAAGTTTATGGTGGAATTTCCCAGTTTCCTGTGCTTTCAACTTACCTACGGAAATGGCTAATTGACCCATCTGTGTTTGGATGTCCTTTATCACCATATCTTGTCTTTGCAAAATAGCATCTTATTTCTGAATATAAGTTTTAAACAAATATTCAAGATTATATGCTTGATTCTGAGGGTGTTGAGGTTGTTGGAGTTGTTGTTATTGCTTTTGAAATCTATTTTGTCGCTTATAAGATGGCAGAGGAACTGCATCTTGCTTGTTCGCATAGTTGAAGTTTGGGTGATGTTTCTAACCTGGATTGTAAGTATTAGAATAAGGTTCATTGTTTGACCTCTGATTAAGGAAAACAACGTTCACTTGATCGGTATTTTCTTCATAAGTTAGAATTATCACCGCAACCATTTGTTGCACTACCTTCTCTATGTTGTTCAACCGTTGTTCATATTGTGAAGGTTATTCTATCTCGCTAACTCTTTTGACATTTGAGTTGTTCCTGGTATAAATTGTTGCCAAATTAAATCCATACTCTCAATCATACTAGTTGCTTGCTAGATCGTCTTTTCAATAAGTGTACCTCCTGCAGCTACATCAATCAAGTTTCTATGTTCTGGAAGTAACCCTTTATAAAAGTATTGAATGATGAGTGTTGGGGTGATGTTGTTGTTTGGGCATCTTTCCAACAACCATTTATACCTTTCTCGGTATTTATAAAGGGATTCCCTAGTAATCTGCAGAATTCCACTAATCTCTTTGCAAACAGATGCCGCCCTGTAAGCTGGAAATTACTTCTCTAAAAAATATATATTTTATCTCATTTTATATTGTAACACTCCCTTGAAGAATGTAATACAACTATTCTTATGCTAAGTTTGTGAATGAAAATAGAAAGGCTTGTAGCATAGCCGTTTCACCGTATTCAGTTCCATGCCCAAGACTTGTCATTGTGTTCTGAAACTGTTGAAGGTGTCGATTTGGGTTTTCACCTGCATGTCCCTTGACCTTAGGTAGATAATGAATTAGATTTGAATTCAGATCCATTAGGGTATATATAATAATACACATTGGTTGTAAATTTAAGCATGGAGATGTTAACTCTCGCAGCTTCTTCTCGGGAGGTGGAGAAGCACAACCACCATTCAGGTTATCTGTACCAACTATATCTTCCTTGGATGGTTCTTAAAGTATTTTCCCTAAAAGAGTATTAATTCCACACCTTAGGTAATCCCAATGTTTTGGTGCCAGGGATTAAGCATCTGAAACCAAAAGATCTAGAAAATAAAGTTAAAAAATCAAACCTAAAAACAAAAATAAACAATAAGAAATAACAACCAAAGCTACCGACTGCTCCCAGGCAACGTTGCCAAAATTTGATGTGTGTCGTAGGTGCAACAAATTATTGACTCTAAAATTCCACTCAATTAATAAGTAATATAATATAAGTCAAGTTCGTTCCTTCGAAGAGCAATGAGTTTTAGTAGTCAAAAATGTCAAAAAAGGGAGTTGATTTATAAGCCATGAAGAGAGAGTTGATTGAGGAATCCTTCTTCGTTAATAAACCATCATCAAGTTATTATAATTATATATTTGTCACTAATCATATATTATCACCAACCGTAGAATAGCATCTAGCTCAATATTATCCCCTAACTTCCTTGTATCACTGAGTACGTGATCCGGATGAGCAAGTTATAGCCTACTTCACTAGTACAAATTTGGGATTACGTGACAGTTCAAAATCCTAAATCATGACAGTTCACGAATTAAATGTCACAAAAGAATAAGCTACGAGATATAAGCGACAGTTTCTTATCAAAACTTACACTAATAATGGTACAAAATCGTGACAGTTTATTAACTGTTACTTAATAATTATACGATGACAGTTTTTGTAGAAAACTGTTAGTGTAGATTGATGTATAATAACAATTATAAACTGTTACTATTCTTAAGCTATTCCAACTGTTTTATATAAGAACTGTTATAGAAGTGTATAGCTATAGATGACAGTTTCTTTTAATTACCGTCATTTTAATCTATAGCGACAGTTTTGATCCAAAACAGCTGTTATTTATCATTCTCAAACATACGGTTTTTAGTTTTATTAGTTCTTAGAAATTTTTCTGAAGAGTGGGCTAGCTATACTATGGGATGTCTGTTAGTGGGTCTTCTTGCCTCTCATCTCGTTTAACTTAAAAGAAGATTTCTCACCCAAAAAAATCAGGCAAATACCATCTCAAAATTTCTCACCCAAAAAAATCAGGCAAATCCCATCTTTGATTTTCTCTTGGTTTTTTCTCTTACCAAAATCTGGGTTTGCTTCAATCCTTATATAATTGTAGTTACCTTCTCAATCTCGAATTAGAGTTCTGATATGATTGGAAATGTTGGTTTGAAATCAGATTCAAAGGTGGAATTGGATTTCTCATTTTGATTCGGTAAAACCCTAAACACTATTATCCTTACTGATTCATCATTGAAATGCTCCAAATAAAACATTCTGTCGATTTCTTTCGTTTATTCTTCTCAATATGTAATTGCTGAGATCTTTTTTTTGTGTGTGTGTGTTTTTTTTAATTTTTTGGAATTATAGTTGAGTAATAATAAATGTTATTATGAACTCATTAGTTTAATTTCGGTTTTTGCTTCGTTGGTTCAGGCTGGAGCCACTGATTCTAACCAGTCAACAAGCAGATGGTATTCATCAATAACCACTGGGAGAAGCAATTTTTATAACTCAACACCGAAGTTTAATTTGAGAAATGGTTTTTCCTTGAGTAACCGTTATGAATCAACCTCGGCGGCAGCATCAGATACTACAGATTCACCACCTGCTGAAAAATTTGAGTACCAAGCAGAAGTAAGACACTTGAACTGATTTTTTTGGTTGTTTTTTATAAATCTTATTCTGGTTCAGGGGGCTTATGGAATTTGGTATGTTTTGTGTTGATAGGTTAGTCGATTGATGGATCTCATTGTTCACAGCTTATATAGTAACAAAGAAGTATTTCTCCGAGTGCTCATCAAGTATATTATCCAACAATCCATTTCTTATTTGTTTGGGAATATGAATTTGATATGGGTGACTTTAGATGAAGTTAACTATCTTGTGCTTTGCTCCTAAAAAGGTTCTGAAATAACTTCTTAGAGTTTGGCTTATAACACACCAAGGATTTATAGATGAAGCCTTGGTGAAATTTCTCAAAGCAAGAGATTGGAATGTTGCCAAAGCACGAAAAATGGTGAGAAGAAGTTGATACATTTTGATACTTCACTAATATTCCTTAGTTTCTTTCAGAGAGAAATGAAACAAAAACTCATGATCTGAAGCCCGGTCTCTTCTTTCCCACACCCTTGAATACCTAGCTACAACAACAAGATACCCCCTTTAGCTACTAGCGGTTGGGGTGACACCTAGTTCAAACCCAATAGGCATGGTATTCCAAGGCTTCTCTAGATCTAAACTTTCTCGACATTCATCAGCTCTTGCCCAACCAATCATTCCAGAACTCTATTTCCTTTAACCAAGACACTTCCACAACTCCTTGCCAAGAATCTTCTCTACAAATACTTGGACCTGATGCCCTTTTCTTTTTCAGTATATTCTAATTTTGCGGAACCAAACCCTCTAGAATAGACGCCACTAATAGAAGCTGTTCTTTCTCAACATTATATGTGAATAAGGCCTAATCTCTACAGAAGTTCCTAATCAGTCCCCCATACTTCGTGAGTTCAATTTCCTGATGAAGACCTACTCGCGTAATCAAACCACGAACAATTAAGGGTCGGAACCTATGCACGGCTAAGGAGGGAGTTTCCGCTTACACCTTGTCTTTCTGTGTCCAGCCATATCTGGCATGTCCTTTGATAGTGGAACGGGTGCTTACGCCTCTTCTGCGGACTCCTACTTTATTAAATATATTAGATATAGCGAAACAACTGCACTGACCGTATAAAAATCCTTCTCGTTTTTTGGTTGTGAAGTTAGAATTCTAGAGTTACCTAATTGCACTTGTGTTTTCGAAAAATAGTAAATATTTTACTCAGTCTGTTTATTTAAACTAATCATGGAAGTTACACTAGTTTCTTTTTATTTTTATGGTTGTATATCTCCTTCTCTTTTGCAAATGCTCTTTTCCTTTTATAGTTGCATTTTATTTTACTGTTAGATCGTTTTTGGACGGAACTACGCGCCCACGCCTAGTTTCTGCGCTGAGCTTTGCCTCCTCTTATCTACTACCGCCTTTCCTACTATTTGCTTATGGTCTACCCCGCCCACACCTATACTTTCCTCATCTGTATTCTTGTTAGTGACTGAGACATCACTTTATGTTTATGGCTGAAGTCAACCTGCCAAGGGCATATCTAATGCTAAAGTAAAGACATTGTCTATTTACGAATAGAATATCCCGGATCATCCCCGCTTTCTGCCTCTCCATTTTCTACTAGATCAATACCAGGCATGGATGAAGGAAGAAAGCCCCCCCTGCCTGTTGTAACGCAAGGATCCAGTCTTAAGTAAGTTAACACACTTAGCGCTATCTATAACCCTGTATTCCCGCCCAAAACTAGCGAATTCCTTTTAGTAATTCTTGTATTGTTTACTGACTCATTTTTTATCATGTTCAAGTTGGTGGATTGCTTGAACTGGAGGATAACAAATGAAATTGACAGTATACTGACTGTAAGTCTTTATGTTACATTAGCAGTAACATTTTCCATAATGATTCTTAATGGTATCTTAGCAAAACAATCCTGTGAATATTGTAGTATTAAAGCTCGTTCATTATGCAGAAACCTATAGTTCCTACTGATTTATACAGAGGAATTCGGGATTCTCAGCTGATTGGGTTTATCTTTGTTTAGTTGCTGATCTGGTCCTGATTTTTAGTTGATGTCTAGTTTTATTTCAGTCTGTTTCATTTTCTAGTTCGCTTTGTATCTTTGTTGAGATCTTTTGGTATTTATCATCTCAACTCTGTGTAAATTTATCAACTTAATATACAATATAAATCTAGCTTAGTCTTTCTTGTTTTTGTTGTAGTCTATGCGTATCCCTTTCTGTGTTGATTCCTTTTTTTTTCTGCAAGTCTGTGTTTTAAATTTCTTGTGTAATCCTATCTTTATTAATCATGTGTTTGGATTATGTTCTTCCTCTCTTGTTATTATATTCATCTCTGAAGCTTCAGCTTTTTGCAATCTTATATAAGCCTGTTGTATTGTTTTAAATTTCTCTGGATATTCAATCTATTCGGTTAAGTGGTCTGGTATTGTTTTAGCCTTCTTTTAATCCTCCACTAGCACTCCAGTTCTAGCCGAATGATTAGCTTATCTCAATATTCTTTAAAGTCAATTAAATGTTATATCTTAGGATCTATTTGATGCAAAGCCATAGTTGTAAGGAAAGACGTTAATCTCTTTTTTTATTACTTGATTATTGTTTGTGTTTTTTTACCTGCAACAATATTGTAATTCGATATATCACCATATTGACTCATGGGTCGAAGATTGATTTTTTTTTTCTATGTGTTATTCATTGGATCCTATAGAAGCTGACAAGTTGGGAGTTTCCTCTGAAGGTACAATTATAACATACACCAGTTTTTTTGTAGGTACCTAGCACACAACTGACTACAACAATCGATACTCATTTCCTCAACACGCTTGTTGTCTTTGTTTTGGTGGTTTCCAAGTTTACAAACATACACACCGGGTCCTTATCTTTGGAATCAATGGAGAATTATAAAATCACGTAAGCACTTTGGTTCAATTCTGGCCCTTAATAGTGCAGAAACGAGGGGAGAAGATAAATTAGGCGGGTTTGGGTTCCCCACTAACCTAAAATCATCATTGCTTGCCATTGAAACTCCTAGAGAAATTTGTTAAGGTGATGAAATTTTTCAAGAAAAATATGTTAAGATGAAGAGAACGTTTTCTTTTCTTGTTTTTTTTTTTTTTTGTTTTCCTTTCTTGTTATTATCTTAATCTTCTTGTATGGGTATTTTTAGATATTGATGGCTCTTTTTTATTTTTATTTTGGTAATACATGTCAATTCCTGAGTTCTTGACATGACTGTTTTATCTTTTTTTGTAACACGTCACAGGATTCCATCTCTGTCGACATAAGTATTTTCTTTGATGTATATATAGGTTCAGAATGGATAAATCCTGGATGGGTAAAGATAGGTTATCACCATAATACACCAAGTGGGTTGAGGCCTTCTTGAAATATGCCACAGATCATGTTTTCGAAGCTGGAAGTCTTGTTTCCATATTATGTCCGTGCAGGTTGTGTATGAACGGTAAAGCATCATCGGTGAATGAAGTGAGAATACATATTATAACGACAAGTCTTTCTTCTACTTCTCTATTTCTACTTTTTTGAAAATTAACTCAGGAATTAAGTTTTTTTTTTATTTCATTTTGTTATCGGTGTTTTAATCAAGGATGATTTCATCAAATTGAGTGACTGTGTGGATCATATTATTCTTTTTAATTAGTTACTTGTCCTTCTGATCATATAAGGTTTCCTTTTGTTAGATTAACTTAGTGAAATCTTATTATGATGTTATGACTCTGAATGACTGTTCTGTTGAAACTTGTTTTTATGTGGTTTTAACATTTATGCACATGGCTATTTTAGGTTTATTGTGGTGAAATATTGATGGATCATCTAAAGTATTCATCACTACATTATACATTTTAATTATTCTTAGTAGTGAAGTTTATATTCTCTGTTTTTTCCTGGTCTCGGATTTTGGTCTCGCCAAGCTCATTAATCCAAGAGATGGTTTATTAGAAACGTGTATCAGGGGAACAAGGGGATACTTATCTCCAGAATGGGTGGCTAACCTTCCGATAACATCAAAATCCGATGTTTATAGCTATGAAATGGTCTTGCTGGAGATAGTAGGTGGGAGACAGGTGGCCTAAGATTTGTTGTTTGGGCATACAAAGAGTTTGAGAGGGGAAATATCTTTAACATTGTTGATAAAAGACTTGTCGAGCAAGAGGTGGACATGGAACAAGCTATAAGAGCAATTCAGGTAAGCTTTTGGTGCATCCAAGAGCAGCCATCCCAGAGGACAAAAATGGGAAAAGTAGTCCAGATGTTAGAAGGGATTGCATCGATTGAAATAGAGCCATCCCCAAAGGCTACAACAGAAATTTCTATAATTGGGCCTAGTTTAACTTCACATGCCAGTAGTATTGGGAGTTCATCCCCTGCTCCCTCTCCATCATCATTTTCTGTTCAGACACAGTGAAGTGATTATTTGTATGAATGACAAGGTAATCATTCCTTGTGCAAGCACACTGAAACCAGTCAATTTCCATCTTATCATTAGTTTTTGAGTCAGTATTTAGAGTAGAATTTGCTTAATACTAGTTAGTGCTTATATGCTTCATTATTTTTCTTATAGAGACTTGTTGCCGTGATGGTTCCCAGATATGTAAGGAAGTGCATAGTTAAGATAATGTCATCCTGGGAAATGCCCATCACCTGAAAAATGCAGTAAAAAGATAATGTGATCCCATTTGCTTCTTATTTGAGATTTTTGTTTTAACACCAACTTGTAACACATTTTGTGAGAAAGTTTCTCGTAAACATTGCCTTAATTATAAATTTGCTTAAGTATCATGTAATGTCATTTGATTGTAACTTGTTAATAACCTTAACAGTAGTAGTTGGACTTTGTTGATAGTTCCTATTCTAATCATATCCTCTCTGTGATTAAAGGTAAATGTTCGCTGTCGTTGTCAAAACCTCAAAAAGGAGTGGATGTGTCAAGATGTTCAAGCTTCCTATATCGCCAGTGGATGCAATCCCAAAGATATCTCTAAAAGTCAGTTCGGGATTGGTTGCTTCCTTGTAATTCAGAATGTGCAAGTAAAGTAAAGGTTGTGGACTCAGGCTTGCAGTTGCGTAAATCTAAAGTTCCTGAGGTAAGTTTTTTTTCCACAGCAAATCCTGCTTGTTGTGCATTTAATTTCTTTTCTTGCTCCAATTTATACTAAAGAACCATATTCTGAAATTTAGGCTTTATGTATGATACCCATGTTAAATTACTATAAGGCCACTTCTCAGCTGCTATATAACTTTTATGGTAAGGTCAAAGTTATAAGGGTTTCCATGTTAAAAACATTCCAGTAATAATATATGTATGGTTTTTTGGTCACACATGACTTAAAAACCGCTCTCCCACTCACACACGACCTAACAACCTTCTCAAACATATTTTTCTCCTCTTTGTTTAAACCTTCTCAAAAATATCTTTGTTTCCCCTAGCTGATCCCTTGCATTTTTTCTTAAAACGAAAATCACCTTTTCTTTCTCCTCTCTTCAACAAAGATCTGGTGTCTGTTGTGCCAACACTAGGAGGTACCATTTTTTTTCCATCTGTTCTCTATGAAATCAATGAAAATACATAACCATTTTTGTCTAGGGTTATAACATTTTTGATTGAGATTATGAATAATGTATATCTTGGTTTAAGATTTAGGGCATTTGCTGTTTAGAGTGAAAAAATCAGTAGTTGTTATTTACCTATTTTTTATTTAAGAAATAATCTTAACCTATGATGTTCATTGTTCATCAATTCTTCCAGTTATGTATATTCGTGTTGGTAGATATGCTTGTGGGGTGTTATATTTGGGAAGTTGATAATTACAATATTGTGTAGTGTTGGAGAAGGTTCATTAATGCTACCTCAAAATTAATATTTACTTGTACATCCTAACATTTATTATGTGGTTTTCTAGTAATGGATGATTCAACGTCTGGTTCAGAGCCTGATTCAGAGCCTCATCCAGAGAACAGTGCAAATTGTATTGAGAAACAGCGTAAGATAGTTAAATTGTTATTTCAGAACGTCAAGTAGCTTTAATTTCTTATATATGTTTTTGTCTGTGTTAGTGTACTTATTATTGATAATAATGATTTGTTAATTGTAGGTAAAAATAAACCTCGAAGTATTACGAGGTTACCGCTTCTCGCTAGTGAGAACATACTGAAGAAGAAACAAATACTTTTGAATGAAGACGGGCTACCAATAGTAAGGGGACAAACTAATTTGAAAAGTTACATGGGAGTTATTGCAAGGGCGCAGATCCCAATAGACATCGACTCCTGGAAATATGTACCTCTTTCAAAGAAGGATCGACTGTGGCAATTAATACAGGTATTTGTATGAATAAATATCAAATTCTATGTGTATTACATGTAAGATACTAATATTTTTCTTATATCAACGTGTTTAAACTGCTTGTGTTAAGAGTCGATTTGAAGTCGAATCAGGTTTGAAAAAAACTTTGCTTAGTGGATGTGGAGAATTACAGAGAAACTTTAAGTCTAGACTCACACAGCAAATTCGGAAGTACAAGGATCAACCTCAGAAACTCAAGAAGCCCCCAACAGAATATCCATAAATTAAGCAACAACAGTGGGATAGATTTGTGAAGTCCAGATTGAGTGAAGAGTTTGAGGTGTGCATCAGGTAATGGTAGACGTTATCCTCATATGTAGTAGTATAATCAACAATGTATCTATCATAAAGTCTTATAACTTCACATGGCTCGATTTTCAGGTATTTGCATCAAAAAGTTCTCTCGAAAAAAAAACAAAACAAGTTTACCTTTATGGATCCTACGATAATAACTGCAAGTGCATCAAGTTCTTCAAATTGACCTATGATTTGGTAGCGCGGATGGACAAAACAACTGCAGAACTTGTTTTCGTACCCTATGTGAAGAAGTAAGTATTGGCGTTAGTTATATGTTTCAATAGTAAGATTAAGCACACTTGTATTTGGTTTTAGAATGTCCTCACTTTTCATCTGTTGAAGAATAGGATGTCTGAGTTGTCTCCTTTGGTGGTGTTTTAGCACATGATGCATGTGTTTTATATGCATTCAACAAATATTTCCTTTATTTTGGACAAGTTCTGTGGTTGATGTAGGAAAAGGGATTATCATGCCCTAGGTATTTTTTGGTTATTGGAAGACGTTATTAACTTTGGTTGTCTTGTACATTACAGCCATCATTGGGTCTTAATGGTTGTGAACTTGAGTATTCAAAAGGTATGGTGGCTGGATTCGCAAGGGGGACAACAAGATAAAGAAATTGATAAAATCATGCAAAGGTCAATTACATTTGTCTTATCATAATAATTTTTTATTGTCCTTAAGTATCTTCATATTTCCTTAAACTTATTGTCATCCAGGGTTATGGAACGATGTCTTAAAAAAAGACATTCGAATGGTTCTACGGTGTTTTGTTTTCCACAAGTAAGCGCACTACCTTAATTGTGATGATAAATTGCAAAATTAAACATTATTAACCCATATATTGCATATTGCCTGAATATTAGCATATCCCGCAACATAAAAACAATTGGGAATCTGAATTTTATGCAATGCGATTTATGAAAAAAATCATAGAAGGGCAGCTAAAACTGCATAATACAGTAATGGTAAGTACACTTTTAGAGTTTTCTTGTTTTCCTTCTGATTTTCATATTCTTAATTAGTTGTTGCTTTTAGAATTTTGGTGTGTTTGTTGAAGGCTTTACATGAATAGGTTTTTTGCAAATGAAAAAATGAAAATGCCTTTTGCCAGAACTTGATATGTTTGTTATACCTCAAATGCAATATTGATGTGGTTGATTTATTGTGAAAATTGCCTCCTACTGGACTTCGATACTTATTATTTTCTTGTGGTGAGTGAGTAATGCTGGTGGTGGGTTACAGAGTTGGTGTAGGTGGTTTGTTGTTGGTGAATGGGTGGTGCTTCTGAGTACTTGGTTTGGTGGGTGTTGTTTTGGGGGAGTGAGTGAATAGAATTAATTAATGGTACTTATTTTATGAAAATGCAATTTTTATTTTTGGTTAGTTACTTCAAACAGTACTTACTTTGTATTCTTTTTGCAGAGGAAGTCCGAGTACAATGAAGGAGAGATCATGGAAGCACGAAGAGAATGGGTAAACCACGTGCTGGCGTTATTGGTGACATGAATTGGCAGGAATAGATTGGGGATATGAATTGGCAGGAGTATACTTCGATCAACACTTCGGAAAATGGATGTGGTTTCCAACTTCACTGTTAATTTATTTTAGTTAATACTAAGATTACTTTCATGTCAATTCTTTTGAATTATGTAGTACATTCACTTCTAGTTAACTTATTTTGTTTGAACTTACTAGTTCCGTACTAGCTATATGTTAAACAGCTTATTGAGTAATCTAATGACAATTTTAATAAAATCTAAATTATCTTTCCATAATTATCTCGATATTAATATCTAACTGAGCATGTCACAGCCAACTGTATCATGAAATAGCTGGCTAAAAATTAGCATCTACAAAGTTGACTGTTCTATGACAGTTTTATTTAGAAAATGTAACTGATATTTGTCAACAATGACAGGTTTGTATAAGAAATTGAGTTATTGATGACAGTTTTATGAAGAAACTGTCATCTTAGTCTAAGAAGTTAAGTTTTTAATGACAGTTTTCTTAAAAAAATATTACAGTAATTTGTCAATAATGAGAGGTTTATGAAGAAATTGTCATCTTAGTCTAAGAAGTTAAGTTTTTAGTGACAGTTTTCTTAAAAAAATGTTACAGTAATTTGTCAATAATGAGAGGTTTATGAAGAAACTGTCATCTTAGTCTAAGAAGTTAAGTTTTTAATGAGAGTTTTCATGGAGAAACTGTCACCATAGTAAAAGAAATTAAGTTACCAATGACAGTTTCATTTAGAAAAAAAGATGTTATTGTATGTTGTCAACAACGACAGGTTTATGAAAAAACTGATACTTATAGTCATGATTACGTAACAGTTTTTAATAGACCCTTTCGTAACATAGGCTTTAATGACAGTGCAATTATTTTTTAAAACTGTCACATAAATGTTTTGGTGGCAGTTTTTAACTGTCATATAAGCCCAAATTTGTACTAGTGCTTGGAGGCTAAATACACGAGTGTCGCAATTTAGCTCAAGAGGGGTCCATTTTGATGGGAAACGGTCCAAATATCAAGACATTCCATTTTGTCACATGGTCTTCATAATTTAAACAAATTTCATCATTTAGGGCTTCAAACAGCCGGTTTTGCTATTTTAGAAAAGTTTTTGTTTTATTAATAACTTATTCATTAGGAGTCGGTTTGGGTCACCGATTGTGGCATATAGTTATATTTTAATAGTAATTTTATTATTTTAGGTCAACCAAAATTTGCCGAAAAGAGCAAACTAGGATTTGAGTCGTTTTTGGGTTTTTTCATCCTTTCTTGTTGCACAAGTTAGGTTTTTTTCCAAAGTATATTTAAGAGACTTCATGTTATTGTTCTAAACAGTTGATTTTGATATATAAAATTTATTTTATTATCCTTGTTCATAGTAATTATTCCTAGGAATAATTCGAGGTCTGAACAAACTATCTTATTCTTTCTTTTCAATAATATTCGTTGCATCAGTTGGTTACTAGAGGAAAGTCGATTCCAGGGTGATAAGATGCCACCAAGATTAGCAATCGGTCGTGATCATGGTCGTGGTCGAGGTCGAGTAGGAGTTCTAGAAGATTTTAATCAATAGAGATAAGAATTAATAGAAGAAATCCAAGGTATGATGGCTCGTCGTAACATCGGCATGAAGAAGATGATGAAGAAAAAGAGGGTAATAAAAACCCTTTTGCTAGAGGACATCGTGAATATAGAATAATTCAACGAGAAGATTCTGATCGTTGGAAGGCAGGAATAAAAGTAGATATTCAAGAATCTTATGGTGGTTTAGAACCAGAAGAGTTTCTTTCTTGGTTGAATACGACTGAAGATGTCTTGTAATTTAAAGATGTACCGGATAATAAACGAATTTTGTTGGTAGCAACTATGTACCATGGGAGAGATAACTCGTGGTGGAAACAACACAAACTACAACGCAGTCCTAAGGGAAAAGACAAGTTAGTCTCATGAGAGAAGATGAAGAAACACATGAGAACAAAAAATTTGCCATATAAATACATTGGCATGATGTTCTAGTAGTTGCAAAACCTACACAAAGGATCACGTTCTATTCATTAGCACACCAAGGAATTTTATCGACTACTTACTCTTAACGTAGTAAATAAAGTCGATCGTTATGTTGGTGGTCTCTGATGGTTCTGTAAATAGTGGTAAATAAAGTTATCGTTCGCTCGAACTTGTGAAGATTGAATTTAGATTTAATAAATTAAACTAAAAATATACAAAAAATATGAAAATAATATTCACAAATACTGAGGTTATGAATTTCACCATTAGCCAATTAAAGTGATTCAAACTTATTAATATTCATGCAATTCTTACGTTTAATTTGATTCTAAAATATTACAACAAGTAGATTTTCAAAATAACAATTATATAACAAAAGCATGGAACATCTAAAACCTAGGCCAAAGCATGTACCATCTAACAAAATCACAACTGCTTAACAAAAATTATTAAATCAAATTTCAACCAAGGCAAATAATCATAAAAAATTACAAAAATTAGTTAAAACAGAAATATACCACTTTTATTGAAACACTGGCTTCCTCTGTTATCTCAGCATATGGGGTTTAGCTCATCTTGCTCAGAACACCCTCAAAAGTTTGGTACATAGCTCAAAGTGTTTGAAAATAATGAAAAAGAGTGAAAATAATGAAAACAGTAAGTTTGCAATGTTTATAAAAGTTAGAAACTCACTGTTACAGAGGTATAACTGTTTTACCGAAACTAAATGTTGCAAATGAAGATAAACGTTGCAAAGTTAAAAGCTTTAGCAACGTAATCTTCAAACTTTTGTCCACGGAAGATTCAAACTTTTCGCAATAGAATCTTCATCTTCTTCATCATGATGACGAGCAGATTTTTTTCTGGATTTTTGATTCTTCGTTTCTGGACTCTCCATACCCCCCCCCCCCCAATTGCTTCATTCGACCTCGTATTTATAATAAAACACCTCAAATCTTCCCAAATCCTTCTCGAATCTTCCAAAAATCTTTTCTTTTAATTTACAAGTATTATCTGCATTAATCTTTTTTTTTCTTGCTGTCTTCATCATTCTGTTTCCTTCGAGAGATAAATATTTGATATTTGTTTCCTTCTACGAGAGGGATATGCTTGATGATGTCGCTGAATAAAATCCAGGTAATATTTTCATAGCTCACTAATCCAAGAATATCTTCTTTTCCCTTTTTTTCGTCAATCTGTTTTGTGCAGAAGATTTTTTCTTTGTTCTATAGTTTAGGTAAGAAGATATTCGAGATTTACAAGTCTACGGCAAGAATATTTCTTGTTTTAACTCCATCCAATTAAGCTCATATGCTTCACAGAATTGAGAAAGATTTGATCCCGCCAACTTGTTTTCAATTTAAATTTAAGGTGGGTGCTATGAACCAAAGGATGGATGCCTTTATCAACCGGGGTGCCCTTATCCAATATGAAGGTGCCTTTAGTAATTTTTCTCGGGGGTCCAATCATCACTTTTCGAGCCAATTTTTTCACAAGAGTTTATTTTTCCAAAAACACCTACAAAGACATAAAAAACCATAATAAATACAAAATCGAGTACCAACAATACATATAGTTGAGATCAAATCAGACACAAAAATGTGTCTATCAGTCTCCCACAACAGTATCACGATACACTCAACATGTTTGGTTGTAGTACTATTTTGGATACACATCATGGATCAAGGAAGATAGAGAAACAAGCGGGGCGTAGAAGTTCAAATTGGGGTATTAATGTGGCAACATCTCCAACAGGAAACCGTAGTACTTCAAAAACTAATACAACTAATAAACCTAATTTTGCATTTGTACCAAATAAAACTCCAGTTAACATTTTTGGAGGTTGATGTGGTGAATCTGGACACAAAGGCAGTGAATGTCACAAAGGAGAACGCTTAAATAAGGTTATAATCGTTGAAGAAAACAGTGAAGATGATAATAAGACTTAGTTTGATGATTATCTTGAAGAACTTGTTGATGAAGTTGTTTCTGGAGATCAAGGAGTGAAATATGTGGTGAGAAGAAGTTTCCTTACTCCACATCAAGAAGATGGCAATCTATAGTTGCGCACCAATATATTCCAGTCAACTTGCACGATAGAAGAAAAGGTTGGTCTTCTCGTTATTGATCCTTGTATTTGCAAGAATCTGGTTGATGAAGAGGGCGTGAAATGATTCAAGATGGAAACCAAGGTACATCCACATTCGTACAAGCTTTCTTAGCTTAAGAAAGGGAATAAGGTAACAGTAAACAAGTGTTGCTTGATTTCTTTTTCAGTTGGTGACAAATATAAAGATAAAGTATGGTATGATGTTACGAGTATGGATGCATGTCACTTGTTATTGGGTCTTCCATGGGAGTTTAACAGGAAAAGTAGTCATGATGGGTTTAAAAATACCTATAACTTTTTGTGGAATGACGTATGTATAGTACTTGTACCCACTAAGGAGTCTGTTCCTAAACCATCTACTGGAGAAGCTATTAATCTCTTGTCGTTCAAGAAGTTTGAAGATGAGATAGAAGATGCGAGTGAATTGTATGTGTTGATTGGAAAAGAAGAACATGCTGAAAGTAGTATCCCCATTAAAAATCAACCTTCAATTGAAGAATTTGTGGATGTCTTTCCTAATTATTTGCCTGATGAGTTACCTCTACTCCGGGATATTCATCATTTTATTGATCTAGTTTCTGGTTCAATATTTCCAAACAAAGCGCATTACGAAATGAGTCCTAAAGAGCAGAAGAACTTCGTCGTCAAGTAGAAGACTTGTTATAAAAGGGATTAATCCGGCAGAGTCTTAGTCCATGTGCAATACCGGCCTTGATGATCCCAAAGAAAGATGATACGTGGAGGATGTGTGTTGACATTCGCACTATCAAAAAAATCACATTCAAATACCGTTTTCCTATTCCAAGGTTGGATGACTTGTTAGATCAGTTGTGTGGAGTGAAATTGTTTAGCAAGATAGATTTGAAAAGCGGATACCATCAAATAAGGAGTCATGAAGGTGATGAGTGGAAAAATTCTTGTAAAAATCGAGAGGGTTTATATGAGTGGATGGTAATGCCATTCGGTTTGACCAATGCACCAAGCACATTCATGCGTAACATGAATCACGTACTAAAATCCTTTATCAGTACTTTTGTGATTGTTTATTTTGAGGATATTCCTATTTATAGTACTAACATGGACTTGCATGTTTAACATATTCAAGAAGTGATCTCAGTTCTACGTTGGGAGAAATTATTTGCGGCCATTAAGAAGTGTTCATTCATGACAAGTCGAATTTTATTTCTCGGTTATGTTGTGATCAAAGATGGAATCAAGGTAGATGAGTC
Source organism: Papaver californicum (assembly GCA_023531435.1). Lineage (NCBI taxonomy): Eukaryota > Viridiplantae > Streptophyta > Magnoliopsida > Ranunculales > Papaveraceae > Papaver > Papaver californicum. The sequence continues at coordinate 3,687,798 of JAJJMC010020031.1, read as the reverse complement.
CAAGGTTGAAGCCGTAAAAAATTAGACTACACCTACTACGTTACACGTGTTGAAGTGTTTCTATAGTTTTGCTTCTTTTTACCGGCGCTTTATCCCACACTTTAGAACTATTATGGCACCCATTAATGAATGCATAAAGGAAAAAGCTAACGAAGCCTTTGAAGTTATCAAGACAAAGCTGATAACTGCACCACTGTTGGTGTTACCTGATTTCATTAAGTCGTTTGAACTACACTATGATACATTGAAGGTGGGAGTTGGATCCGTTTTGAGTCAAGAAGGACGACCTGTAGCTTATTTCAGTGAGAAGTTGAATGGAGCTAAGCTCAATGATAGGAGCCTAAAATACATAATTTAATTAACATTTCCTAAGCTTGTTTTAGTTACTTCTCTTGTATTTTTGGCGTACTATGGTTGTTTTAGTTTTTGTAGGTATTTTGGAGTCACATGAAGTGAAAGAATAGAATTAAAGGCACAAAGCACTGCTTCGAGGCATTAGGTGTGGATGGAATCAAAGCTATCAAGGCTATAAGCTTGTAAAATGGTAAAAATAGGAAATTACTAAGGGCCTCCATCCAACCTAGCTTATTACCTGCTAAATTGAATAAATATAAGGAGCAGAAATACAGTGGGCGCCTATATCGAATTCTATTAAGATAACCTAAAGCTAAGGTCAAGTCTTTTTCTTTGTTAGCAGCGAGAGGGAAAAAGTTGGTTACCGCCGATAGTGGACCATGAGCTTGAGAACAGAATATTAGATGGGTTTTCTAGTGACATTGTTGGTCTGTAGAGATGAAATAGAGAAATTGGTTTAGCCGAGAATTGGTTGTGGAGTGAAGCAATAGTGAAGCAGAGTGGATCTCTGAGTTTGTGATTTCATACTAAGAAAATAGCAGCGAGTTTGTATGTGTTGCCGTTAATTTGGTTAGTGGATCTGTGATGATGACTATCAATAGTATAATAAGAAAGGGTTTCGATGGGTTGGGTTATAGAGAGTTGTCATTTCATGGGAGTTTTAGAGTATGGACAGCGAGAAGATGATAGGGAAAGAGGAGATGAAAGAGATGGAGCTGAAATTTCCATTGATTCTGTGTTGAGCAGAGAACAAAGAAAGAATATAGAAGTTGGGTTCAGGTGGATTGTTAGGCATCGAGGAATTAAACAGAAACAAGGAGAAAGTGGTGGTCGTTGGCAGAGAGACCAAGAACAAACTGAAGTTGAAGATGGGTTATGGTCTATTGGTCCAGCAAAAATGGATTATGAGAGTTGTAGCGGTGAGAACTTGGTTGATACTTGAGCAGAGTTCCATTTCAAGTATTATCCATGAAGATGATCTAATAGGTTTTGATGAGTGGCTGAAATTCATTGAAAGCTTTCTGCCGTTGAAAACAATGATGAATGAATGGTTTGATTATTGTTGTTGAATGGTTTTTGGGATTGAATGTTTCCATATTACAGGGAAGGAGTTGTATGTGGCGTAAAAATCAACAAAGAAGTTATTTCTCCATTGCTAGAGTAGTACACATCAGGTGTTTGTGAAAATGCCTGAACGGCCAGTTCCTACTGCTAAGAATTGCCGTTAGCTAGCCATGGTTCTTGTTTGAGTTTGAGTCTATTTCGATGGCTAGGAAGAAAGAGTTTGGATTGAAGCTGGATTTTCCTGAGGCAGTATAGTGGTTTACCAATTTAGTTTGATTATGAACTAGTGTTGAATGGTTGTGGCCATGGTTCGTTGGCTGTCTAATATATGGTAGTGGCCAGTAATCAGTTTAGAAGTTTGGGCTCAAATAAGAGATGGTGGTATTGGGCTGAGTTTCACCCGAGCAAATAGGTTAGAAAGAAGTTGTTGACATTAGTAGATTGGTGTAGGCTTGACCTAGAATTAGAAATTAAAAACTTTAACTTATACAAGAAAAATAGACTTCTACTCCAAAAGGGATTCTACAAACAAGAGAAGCTGTAAAAGAGCAACTTCAACAAGAGGGCGATATATCTAGGTTTTTACCTAGTTCGCTTCTCAGCTCTTCTACTCCTTTTTGTAGGTTCGCGCGGGAAAGATTTTTCTTAGCATATCCGTAGCTCCAACATGTCCCTGGCTTGATACGCTCACACGCCTAACGTATCCCTATCTTAGCCCTAGCGCGTCCATATTTAGAGTCTATGGCTTAGCGCTTCCTTGTCTATAAGTGCATTGGTGCTAGCACTTTAGTGCTAACTATACTTGACCTAGTTGAAGTGCTGACTTCGAACCTCCTTGACACTAGCTTCCTAGCCCTAGCATAATTGACATTTACTAGTAGCTATGCATATTGGCCTTGCTCCTGAGACGTTAGCACATTATCCTTTTATACTAAAAGAGCTAGCACATTACTGTTTGTGCAAAGTAGCTAGTTCTAGCTTTCCTAGCTATTCCCTCAGAAATACGCCCTTCTGTTCAATATTGGTCTAATACCAAATCTTATATAGTTTTCTAACAAGTCTTCTTGCTTAAGAAGCTCTCTACAATATCTGGCCTCAAATGCCTCTCAGACTTACTCTAAGTCACTTCTAAGCTAATACTTAGCCATTAAATATGCCATTTACTCCTAAGCTAGTACATGAATAGTGAACTTGCCAGACTCGACAGTAATCAGTCTGATTATTAATTCAGTGAGTTGCGCGACTTGCCTTACTGAATTAACAAGTCATTTGACTTGACTTGACTTGACTTGACTTGACTTGACTTGACTTAATCAAAACAATAGTGGTTTACGACTCCACTATTTCCATGAGATATCAAATATAACACATGGGAGGATTCTCATTGGGGTATTGGTATGGCGGTGTACGGAAATTGTGCGTTGTGGCAACACATCCACGAACAAGAGGGTAACAAGTAGTGGGACGCTTAAAGAGAAGTTGAGAGGATGAGGAGTAGTGGTCTGACAGGTCTTCCTTACTTTCCATACACCACCCCACTACAATCTCCACAATCATTACTTCTCCACCTCTCTCTAACTTCCACCACTTACGAGAAATCAGTGCGTCTCCTTTGAACTATTAATAGATGATTCACATTTATTCGAAACAAGAACATGACAACGAGAGAGAAGAAACAAAACATACAGAATTGGAGATTCATCTCAGAGATAATCCTTTCTTCTTCACATACTTATCACACTGATATTTCTCAACCTTCTTTGCTTCCCTCCCTTAAGACCTACTCAATATTCTCCATTAGTGATCGAAGCAGGACGTGAACGACCATTTCTTGGTTTAGGATGATCCTATTCGAGATTGATCTCTCGAACCTACTTGAAAGTACTCTTTTGCAGTACATTTGTTTTCACCCTAAAACAATTGACGACCACAGCGGGAGATCATCCTCTCGATTACAAAAGCCAATTTTCAATCATTCAAAATGGTGGATTTTGGGTTTGGGGCGGTTAAAACCCCTAATGGAAATTATATTAACACTGATGGTAGCGGTTTGAAACTACTTTTGCTGCTACAAATTCTCCTCACACCAATACTTCTACTGACACAAGTACCACACCTCCTCTCGGTAACAAGATTGATTAAAGCATCGAGAATACCCAAACTCTGCTCAATATAGCTGATCTGATAGACATACAAGAGGTTCTTGACAGAACACAGGTGGATATGGCTACCACTCAGAAGGAGGTACTCACTTGCTTCAAGGCTCTAACGGAGCAATTCTTCCTAAAATAGATCCGTCACTAGTTGCAACAAGAACCGATTCCAAGCCTACCAACGTCAACAGTTCCAGAATCAATATTCAAGATGATGAATGATAAGTGCATAACATTATTTGGTTATCAATTTCTTATAATTTTCTTAGTTATTTCTCTTATATTTTGTGTATATTACGCTCGTTTTATGTTTTATAGGTATTTTGGAGTCACATGAAGCAAAAGAAGAGAAATAGAGGCTTATGGCATTATTTGGAAACATTGGATTCGATAGACTCAAAGCTAGCAAGGCTAGAAGCTTGTAAAGGGTGATAAACAAGAAATTACAAAGGGTTACCGTCTTGAAATGTAGTTATGGCTATTTGTCTTAGTACACCAAGTTGGGGTTTATGCATCCAAATTAGAGGTGGACAAGAATGGGGTACCTAAATCTACTCCAAATTAACCTAAATAAATGGGTCGAGCTATCAATACTTTCACCAAATGGCTAACCACTGAGAAAGAGAGAGAAATAGATCTGTTGGGTGCGAAAATGGGTTCGATGGTAGAGTTCGTCTCATTGAGCCGGGGAGGAGATTACAGATCAGAGAATAAATAAGGGTTTGATGGTATCACTGTTGTAGAAAACAGGACATATGGGTATGAGACAAGAATGAAGTAAGAAAATGATGAATGAGAAAGGTTCTTGATGTAACTGACATCAAGTGAAGGCAAAAAGAATAATGGTTTTCGCTGAAAAGAAGTAAGATATTGTTGCCATGTTTTTGTGGCTCGTTTGTAAAGGATTAGGAGATGGGTTCTGGTGGATGATCGATTGCCCTGTTATAGAAACGAAGATGAATATGAGTTTAATTCTTAGTTTTTAGAGATGATAATTTCCAGAGAAAATTAAATTATGCCGGATTAAACAAGTTTGTTGTGAAAGATTAAGTTGTGTACTTTGACTGATGAATTGAATGGTTTAGCTTGAATGTGAATAATTGTTGAATGTATGCATGTGTAGAAGTTGCAGGAAAAGAGTTGGATGATGACGGAAGTGCAGCCAACTTCACATGTCGAAAATCCATCCAGAACGGCACACAAAGTGATTGATGAAATGTCCCAAAGAATTGCGTCTTGTCAGTTCTGCAAGACTGACAGTCCTAATGAATTGGTTTTGGACTTGATTTTTGTGGGATTTGCAATAAATCCGATTTTTGGCTATGGGTGTATGGACTTGATATATGTTTGGAAATTAAAGAGTTAGGATTAGATTAGGAAAGAGTTCTATTCTAATAAGGATTCTACAAAGGAGAAAGCTATATAAGAGCAACTTCAACAAGAGGGAGAGATATCTAGGTTTTTTACCTCTTCTACTTCTTTTTGTAGGTTTGCACAGGGAACATTTCTCGACGTCTAGGGTTTGCAATTTATTTGTTAAATTCAATTTTTTGAATCCAATTATTTTGAGTAGCTAATTTTATTTTATTGGTTATGGATTAGTTGAATTTTACAATACATGATTCTTTCATTAATAAATTAGTTTTGTCTCAATATCGATTATGATTCACCATAAATATCGACATGCATGATTTGAATGTTTTATTTCTTCGAGTGGCCAATTGATTGAACTCACATTCATATCTATAGCTAATTTATGGTTTATTATACGTAAAAGTGATACTCCTTGAATACAACTAGCATAATTGTGGTTATTGCTTGTAGTGATATATCCTAGTAGCCACAAGTGGATCATGACCTTTTTTAAATTGAATTTGTGCGCTTTCCACGTTCAATTGCATTGATTAGCCTAATTTCATGAACCTTAATGCTCCTCTTGGTAGTATCTATATCCGCATCTTTTAATGTGTTTGTTGATGATTTGAGGAAATTTGCGGGATATTCTTGCGATCAAGGTATTCTAGGGCTTTTGATAATAAGATATTAAATATCAATTCTAATTATTAGTATAAGAACATGTTTTGTGAATGAAAACGAAACCTTGACCAATATTTTAACTCGTTGATTCTTTTCTACATTTTCTTAGCTTTCTTAATTAATTTAATTTACTATCATTGAATCTGAAAATCCCCCCTTTTTACATAAGATTTCGAAACAGTATAACAACCAAGACCTCCTCGTAGGAACGATCCTTTCTTACCCTAGATTCATAATAAATTATAAGTAGTGAGAAAGTAATAAATAACTTTGACGTGCTGCGATACATATCAAATTTTGGTGTCGCTTCCGGGGAGGCAGCAGATTCTTATTGGTTTTGATTTCTTATTTTTGTTTTTATTTTTATTTTTATTTTTATTTTTATTTTTTGTTTCTTATTTTCGAATCTAACCTAGTTTTGAGAATCTTATTTCAGGTACTTATTTTTCATGGAAGGAGCATATTACAACAATCAATACAGTTTTCAACCTCAACAATAATATAACACTTTCCAATCTTACGGGGAGTATAATCACAACCAATCCTTTGGTTATGACTAATATTCTACGTACCCTTTTGATTATTCTCATACATGCCAATCTTCTTATGACGGGTATGTAAGTAAAAAATTACAAGGAGGGGACGATAATTATGCTTGTGATAGTTTAGCTAAATCTACTCTTGATCGTATTTATGATCATTCACCCATTCAACAGGATGAGATAAGGTTTAGAAACTCTACTACATGTAATGTTGTAAGATTACCAAGTTTGAGAGAATTTGATAGAAGGTTTGAGCAATTGATAGATGAAGGGGCATCATGTGCAAAAATTATAGAAGTTAAAAGAGCCTTGAGAAAAAAACGTGAGAAACGTTATTCTATGGGATACGATGATGATTTGGAACCTTTCAAAAATCTTTACACCAATGATGAAGTTATTCCAACTCCGAATCTGATTTTTGACGATAATTGTGTAGTTAACTAAACTCTTGATCTTAATAATGATCATTCACCTATTCAAAGGGAAGAGTTGTGTGCGAGAGATTATATTGTAGTTAATGGTGGAAAGCGTGTGAATATCAGAAAACATACTCAGAAACTATACAAGTTAGATGATGACGGAGCTCCGGAAGAGCTTCTCGAAGAAATTATTAGGATCATAAATATGGAATTCAAACGACATTCTGATAAAGTTTGGGAAACCGATGAAGATTCTTATTATGGTGAGTCTGAAAACGAAGTTGTTGAACAAGACCAATCTTTGAGGATATGTGATGACACTAGTCTAGCTTACTTAAGCCTTGATCTTAATAATGATCAAGCACTTAATGAAAAGGAAGAGTTGGAGGATGATTCAATGAGTGTTCTTAAAAAATTTCTTCTGGCGAGATCTGAATCCGTAACAAAGTATGAGTCTTACAACCAAGAAAAGTATGTTGAGAATGGAACCAAATTGAGTAATACAGTGGAAGACCCAATTTAACTTTTCGGATATTAAAATGATAATATTGACGCTGAAATTATTTTTGAGACGAAAAATAATAACGAACAGTTAGAAAGTTTGATAGAGGACTACGGTACAAATGAGGCAAGTACTTATTTGAATTCTTTGAGGAAGAGGAGGATCTCGTAATACAAGAGAATTTGGAAGGTTTGACTAAAAATTTGACTATTGATTCTTCTCATTTACCTCTTATTGGCTTGAACTTATGTGCTTCGGAAATGACTTTGCTTCTAAATATCCGCCATTGGAAATATTTGATTCTCATACTATGCAGGTTTGTGAAAAGGAAACCGTAGAAGTACCCAAATTTTATGTTCTCTATACACTTACAAGTGTAGAAAGGACTAAGTGTGGGGAAAACTTCTATCGGGCGATAGCTTTAATTCTATTTTCTTGTACTAATATTCTTGTGAAGCTATTGTTATAATTGTATATTTTTCTATGGGTGGACCCCCAAATGTTCATATTGTTGGTCTACTGGCGAGTAGAGAGTCGGGATGACGACTTTAAACTAAATGCTGCATGGGAGGCAACCCATTGGTTTAGTATTTCCTTCACTTTTTCTTGTTTTTTCTGAATTTTCATATCATTATAGGATTTCCCACTTTGTTTTGCACTGGATGAGTCAATTTACATTGAGGACAATGTAAAGTTTAAATATGGGGGAGTGGTTAAGCATATAGAATTCTTAAGTATTCACTTTTATGTATAAAATTTTAAACTTTTTTATAACTATTTGCATGAAACCTCAAACTTTTAGATATTTTAGAGTCACTTAGTATACTTCTAGCTACGTTTACATACAGATTTCTTACCGAAATAACTGAATTTAGAAGTATTAGAAAACTATATTCGGGTTTCTTAGTTGTTGAGAGACTAGAGCTGACAAAAAGGGACTTAAAATTTCGGTGGCGAATACAATATTAGAGGAGTTGATCATTCAATACCCATATATGAGTGAGGCACCAAAACTTCAATTCTTTGTACCTGTCTAAATTGTCCGTTTAGAGTGTTTCATCTGCGCAAACTCCGGGTAAAATAATGAGCTACCCAACCTCGCACCATTTCAACACTACTTTTTGATCTCTTGAGTGCTAATTGATGTCGATCATGGTGACATCAGAATTGTGAAAAAACCTTACCTTGTAGTTTGATTTGCAGTTGGCATCATTCTCTTTCTATAACAACAGCTCCATAGAAACACCATCATTATCTATAAGCGGAACATCACAAATTTGAAGAAAGTTGAAGACGTTCAAGGTTTACAAGCAATACTACAAGAGAAAAATTCATATTCAAAGTGAAGTAACAATACCAGGAGCCGGATTTTATATTCTGGTTGAAAACTAAGTACAAGAGCGAAAAATCAAAAGAAGTGAATTTTTGTGAAGTTTATAATACCGAGACAATACATGTTGTGAAGAATCAAGTGGTAAAGTCCTTTCTCTACTGTCATATTAGTTTCATTTTTATTCTTTTAGTTTGTATTTCATATTTCTTGTCTCAAAAATAAAAATAAAATAAAATAATAATGAAAATCAGAAAAATCAGAAGAAAAAAAAGACATTTTATATTGTTTTAAAGTTTATTTATTTTGTATTTATTCGTTAAGGTCGTGGGAAAAAAGAAATCTACTAAGAAGTTTTAAGCAACAAGAATTTGAGAAGGAAATAGTTAGAAATTACCGAAGTTCTATGAAATTCAAGAGTTCATCATCTACAGTTGAAGCCGAAGTCGAAGATGTTTCTATGAGACGCTGTGAGAGTGGTGCTGATTGTAGATTGGATGAGAAGGTGAGTGAGCATTCTCATCCTTGCACAGTGGTTGATTTCCTTTCTTAGAGATCATCAGAAAAAAGGTTTTTTTCTTCCCACATGTTTATAGGATATTTAATTATAATTCGGAAGGTTTTCCCTACCCACTATTCATCGTGTGCAGGATTTCTATCTTCATTCCTGCCTGCACACATGAGAACCATAAAGTGCGTTTTCTGAGTGTCAATTTCATAAAACCATATTGTGAAGCAGAAGTCGAGGAGAAATGCTTATTCGATCGCTCTCGAGGTTGGATTCTTTCATATAGTGGTTTTTTCCTAACTCAAGAGTTAAGCATGAAAACTATAATCTTTGATATTTCTAACTCTTTGATAATATATAGAAATTTTACATCTTAGCTCGTTAAATCATTTGATTTTGATGGTTGTAGTAGGTTTTGTGGGTATACCTCTTATAAACCCTCACGAGACTATAACTCGTCCACTAGGGACACCTAGGGGTTTAATGTCTTGTTACACAAGCTAAGTGTAACCATATCCTCAATGAAAAGGAGTTGTATATTTTAGTTTAGATTAGTTTGCTCGAGGACTAGCAAAAGGCAAGTATGGGGGAATTTGTTAGGATCCTAAAATACATAATTTAATTAACATTTCTTATGCTTGTTTTAGTTTTTGTGGGTATTTTAGAGTCATATGAAGTGAAAGAAGAGAACTAAAGGCACAAGGCATTGCTTGGAGGCATTAGGTGTGGATAGACTCAAAGCTAGCAAGGCTAGAAGCTTGTTGTAGATGGTGAGTTTTTGACGAAGGGCAGAATTATAAAATCACCCTTTTGCCTAGTTGCAGAAACATAGAAGTACACACTTGTGTGCGTACTTATGAATTCACATCAAAACACAACATACTGTATTCCTACTTATATTTCGCAGGAGAATTGAGGATACAGTCTCTATAAAATTCTATAGGCATTTTATACTGATCTTGTAGTCTATAATCTCTACATAATAAGTCTCAAGCTCCTAGATGGGTTGCCCACTAGTATAGAGAAACTTGAGTCTTCTCTAAACAACTACAGGTATTCTGAACCGATCCTGTAATCTCTTTAATACTCATAATATTTATGCCATATCGAACTAGTCTCAATTCGCTTAAATTCCATAGTTGAATTCTTTTAACTTGTCTCGAGTACGCATCGATGTTCCGGTAACATCTATCGAATTTGGGAATAGCTAATGCTTAAACCCAAAAATATATTCTAGCTTAATGCTAAGTTCACAATGAACACTTCTCAAATTGCTCTGAGCTCAAATATGTTACTTTAGCGTTTTGCTCAAAGATAAGCCATGAATTATGCGCCACCCCTCTTGGACGCGCCACAAACAGGGAGAAATACCTCAAAAGACGTAATGAACATCTGAGATAGGCTAACCCTATACTTTTCTCCTTTTATAATTTCAAGGCAAAGAGGGACTAGTCTCACTACAGCAGCACCAACCTCTTACCCTCTCGCAATCCAAAATATCATTTCACCAGGGGGATATCTCTCTCGTTATTATCCCTCTATAATGGGGGATAAAAAATATTCATATCTGAAAAGATTGTTCCAAATGAACAACGAGTATCCTGGTGACTGCATATGCCGATTCAAGGTCCAAAAGTCGTAGAGATATCTGTTGGAGCAGTCGTCTGGTCAGTAAGCACTACAACATCCAATCATCCATTACGGAGCCCCGGAAGAACTTCTCGAAGAAATTAGTAGGACCATGCGTATGGAATTCAAACGACGTTCTGATAAAGGTTAGGAAACCGATGAAGATTCTGATTATGGTGAGTCTGAAAACAAAGAGGATTATATTGAGAATGAAACCGAATTGAACAATATTGTGGAAGACCCAATTGAACTTGCCGAGGATGATATTGATAATATTAACGCCGAAATTCTTGTTGAGGCAGAAACTAATGAATGATTAGAAATTTTTATAGAGGACCACGATATACAAGAGGTAAGTAATTCATTAGAATTTGATGAAAAAGATGAGGATCCCGTAATACAAGAGAATTCAGAAGGTTTGACTAAATCTTTGAATGTTGATCATTTTCCTTTACCTCGTTTTGGCTTGAATGTATGTGCTTCGGAAGTATTGTTGAATTAATTTGCTTCTAATTATCTACCATTGAAAATATTTGATTCTCATCCTATGCGAGTTTTCAAAGAGGATTCCATTGAAGTTCTCGAATTTTATTTTCTTTATCAACTCCCATTGAATTTTATGTAGAAAGGAATAAGTGAGGGGGGAACTTTTATCGAGCGATAACTTCACTATTCTTTTCTTATACTAATATTTGTGTGAATCTATTATTTCCAATGCATATGTTTGTATATGTGGATCCCCAAATTTTCAGATTGTTGGTCTACGGGCATAGAAAGTCGGGATAATGACTTTAAACCAAGCATTGTATTGGAGGCAACCCATTGGTGTATTTCTTGTACTTTTTCTTGTTACTATTTTTTAATTTTCATATCATTATAGGATTTCCAACCTTGTTTTACATTGGATGAGTCAATTAACATTGAAGACAATGTAAAGTTTAAGTGTGTGGGAGTGGTTAAGCAAATAGAATTCTTAAGTATTCACTTCTTAGGTAGAAAATTTTCAAATTTCTTGTAATTATTTTCATGAAACCTCCTACTTTTAGATATTTTAGAGCCACTTAGAAGTATTAGAGGACAAAAATTCGGGTTTTTTAGTTATTAAGAGGCAATAGCCGGCAAAAAGGGATTTAAACCGCTGGTGGCGAATTTGGTGCAGAAAGAATACAGTATTATAGAATCTGATCAATCATTAGTGGAGACTACTCATAATATTTATGCCACATCCAACTAGTCTCAAATCGCATAATTTCAACAGTTGAATTCCTTGAACTTGTATCGAGTGCGCATCAATGTTCCGGTAACATCTATCGAATTCGGGGAATAGCTAATCCTTAAACCCCAAAATATACTCTAGTTTAACACTTCATTCGCAATGAATGCTTCTCAAATTTCTCTTTTAAGCTCAAATATGCTATTTTAGCGATTTGCTCAAAGATAAGCCACAAATTATGCGCCACTCCTCTTGGACGCGCCACAAACAGGAAGCAATGCCTCAAAAGGTGCATTGAACCTCTGAGCTAGGATAACCCTAGCCTTTCCTAGCGCTAATCCTAGCGCCTAAGAAGCGCCAACTAGCTTAACATAGTCTTAGCTAGCACATCTTTGCCTAATGAGGCCTTATCTAGCGCTTCTAGGCCTGAGGAGGCCTTGGATAACGCGTCCCTGCCTGAAGCGCCACAAGTCCTTGTGTATCACTAGATTGACGCTTCCCCGAGTACCAACTCCCCAACTCCTGGTGCGTCCCTAGCTCCAGCTGACGCGTCCCCGAGTAACTAGCACCATAAGCCTGGCGCGTCCCTACCGCTGCGTCTTTAGCGATGTATCCTTGGTGCTGATTCGTCTTATACCTAGCGACCTGTGGATACGGGGTGGATCCTGTATCTCATAGGATTACCGAAACAAAGAAATTCCGCGGTCGAACTACTAAAATGCGCTCTAAAAAAAAAATCATGCGCCCCTAGCTCCTTAGCTAATGCGCTCTTGGCTGTGGCGCTCCCTAGCTTTGGTGCGTCCCATGCTCTAGCACATCCCTAACTTTGGCACATCCTTAGCTCCAACACGTCCCTGGCTTGATACGCTCCCACGCATGGCGCGTCCCTATCTTAGCCCTAGCGCGTCCATACTTAGAGTTTATGGCTTAGCGCTTCCTTGGCTATAAACGCATTAGCGCTAGCACTTTAGTGCTAACTATACTTAACCTAGTTGAAGTGTTGACTTCGAACCTCCTTGAAACTAGATTCGTAGCCCTAGCACAATTGACATTTACTAGTAGTTATGTATATTGGCCTTGTTCCTGAGACGTTAGCACATTAGCCTTTTATACTAAAAGAGCTAGCACATTATTATTTGTGCAAAGTAGCTAGTGCTTGCTAGCTATTTCCCTCAGAAATACGCCCTTCTTTTCAATATTTGTCTAATACCAAATCTTACATGGTTTTCTAACAAGTCTTCTTGCTTAAGAAGCCCTCTACAATATCTAGCCTCATATGCCTCTTAGACTTACGCTAAGTCACTTCTAAGCTAATACTTAGCCATTAAATATGTCATGTTACTCCTAAGCTAGTACATGACCACTGAACTTACCAGACTCGACTCTAATCCGTCTGATTATCAATTCAGTGAGTTGTGCGACTTGCCTCACTGACTTAGCAAGTCATTTGACTTGACTTGACTTAATTTAAACAATAGTGGTTTATGACTCCACTATTTCCACGAGATATAAAATACAATACATGGGGGGATTCTCATTTGGGTATTGGTATGGCGGTCTACTGCAATCGTGTGTTGTGGCAACACATCCACGAACAAGAGGGTAACAAGTAGTGGGACACTTAAAGAGCAGTTGAGAGGATGAGGAGTACTGGTCTGACAGGTCTTCCTTACTTTCCAGACACCATCCTACTACAATCTCCACAATCATCACTTCTCCACCTCTCTCTAACTTCCACCACTTACGAGAAATCAGTGCGTCTCCTTTGAACAATAAATAGATGATTCTCATTTATTCGAAACAAGAACAAGACAACGAGAGAGAAAAAACAAAACATACATAATTAGTGATTCATCTCAGAGATAATCCTTTCTTCTATACACACTTATCACACTGATATTTCTCAACCTTCTTTGTTTCCCTCCACTAAGACATATCCAATCTTCTCACCTTTGTGATCGAAGCAGGAGGTGAACGACCATTTTTTGGTTTAGACTTGACCTGTTCGAACTTGATCTCTCGAACCTACTTGAAAGTACTCTTTTACAGTACATTTATTTTCACCCTAAAACACTTGTAAAGTGGCAAAAACAAGAAATTACTAAGGGTCGCCATCCAACCTAGCATATTACCTACTAAATTGAATAAAGGTAAGGGGAAGAAGCATTTGGCACCTATATCCACTTTTATTAAGATAATCTAAAGCTAAGGTCGAGTCTTTTTCTTTGTTAGCAGCGAGAGAGGAAAAGTTGGTTATCGCCGGCAGTGGAACATGAGCTCTAGAAGAGAATGTTAGATGGGTTTTCAGGTGACGTTGTTGGTATGCAGAGATGAAATAGAGAAATAGGTTTAGCCAAAAATTGGTTGTAGAGTGAAGCAATAGTGAAGGAGAGTGGATCTCTGAGTTTGTGATTTGAGACCAAGAAAGTAGCAGCGAGTTTGTGTATGTTGCCCTTGATTTGGTTTGTGGATCTGTGATGATGATTATGAAGAGTACAACAAGAAGGGGTCTCGATAGGTTAGGTTATAGATAGTTTCCAGTTCATGGGAGTTTTAGATTATGGACATCGAGAAGAAGATAGGGAAAGAGAAGACGAAAGAGATGGAGTTGAAATTGCCATTGATTCTGTGTTGAGCAGAGAACAAAGAAACAATATAGAATTTGGGTTTAGGTAGATTGTTAGGCATCGAGGAATTGAACAGAAACAGAGAAAAAGTGGTGGTCGTTGGCAGAGAGACCAAGAACAAAATGAAGTTAAAGATGGGTCATGGTCTGTTGGTCCAGCGAGAATGGATTATGAGAGGTTTGGCAGCGAGAACTTGGTTGAGACTTGAACTGAGTTCCATTGAAAGGATTATCCATGAAGTTGAGCCAATGGGTTTTGATGAGTGGCCGGAATTCAGTGAAATCTTTCTTCCGTTGAAAACAGGGATGAATGAATGGTTTGATGATTGCTGTTGAATGGTTTTTGTGATTGAATGTTTCCATATTGCAGGGAAGGAGTTGTATGTGGCGTATGAATCAACAGAGAAGTTTTCTCCATTGCTAAAGTAATACACTACGCGAAAACGCCTGAACGGCCAGTTCCTACTACTAAGAATTTCAGTTAGCTAGCCATGGTTCTTGTGTGAGTTTGAGTCTATTTCGATGGCTAAGAAGAAAGAGTTTGGATTGAAGCTGGATTTTCCTTTGGCAGTATTTTTTCTTTTTTTTTGCATTTAAAAGACTCGTATATTAATACCGATCAAACCATTAGATAGAGCTTTGTTTCAGAGAAACTAAACCTTGTTGGATTCTCCTCCCACAGCTACATGTACTATTGGAGGAGTATTACCCAACAGATTAGTTTCTTCTGAAACTTCATTTTGATTGAAATAAAAGTTAATTACAGAACTACCTAGTACTTGATTCTCTTCTAGGGATATCCTATCATATAATAAGTACTTCAAAATAAAAGAAGGCATGGAAGTAATAGACATCCAGTCACTGTTTTGTCTGAATTTTCTTGCTGATTTTGCCAACTTATCAGCAACCATGTTGCCATTTCTGTTGATGAAAGTGAAACCCAAAAAAGAAGAGAAGGTAGTAAAAGAAGCAATGATGTCTTTTGATTCTCTTATGATTTCTTCATTATGCCGTTTGATTGAGCTGGGATCTCCCTGAGCATAAAGTATAAGTCTTTTGCAGTCGCCTTCTATCCAAAAGTTCTGCAAATTCAAGTCTTTAGCCCACTCAGCTACCCTCTTCATCGCTAGAGCTTCTGCCTTTTGTGCACTGGATGCTGTGAACAATCCAGAGATGGATTTGATAGTTGTTCCTGCATAGTTTCTTAACATTAGTCCAAGGCCAGCAATAAAAGATGTAGAAATCCAAGATGCATCAGTATTTATTTTCAGTGAATTCCCTAAAGGTGCCATTCAGCAAATCTTTGAAGAAAAAGAAGATAGGGTAACAGAAACAAGTAAAACTGAAGAGTAATCCCAAAATTTAATACTTCTCTGAACCCCTAAATAAATACTCAAGTTGTTATTAGATTTTCCTTGGAAATTACGAATGTCGTTCTTTCCATATGAACCAGCATATAGTGGTCATTATCTGGATTTATAGTTCAGATCTTTGTCCTGTAAAATAATTGGATAATTCTTTCACCAATGATGCAGCATCATTAAAATTCATAAATATACCTGGATTTGGCGGAAGCATCCAAACTGATTTGGCAAAAGAGCATTCAAAAAAAAAAATGTTTAACAGTTTCAGAAGCATTATTACAAAACACACAAGATGTGTCTATGTTATTCATGTACTGTCCCAGTTTGTATTTAACAGGGAGAGCATCTTGCAAGCATTTCCATAGGAATATTTTATTCTTTTGTGAGACTTGTATCTTCCAGAATTCCTTTCCAAAATGATGCAGTTGTTGTGTCCACTGTATCCAAATGTTGTAGCTTGTCATATAGGGTTTTAACTGAGAATTCACTATTTTTCAGTTAAAGACCATCTCACCTTGTCTAAGTCTAGACTCCCTGCTGATTTCCTTTGCCTAGTGTTTAAAATTTTGTTTGCAATACAACTAGGAAAATTAACTCGAACTGTGATTTCATTCCACTTCAAGTTATCACAGTCCAGCAACTCTAACACAAATGTTAAATTACTGAATCTGCCATATCCAGCAAACTCTAGACTATCATCTAGCCCATGAATCCATTTACCTGACATAATATTTATCTCTTTTCCATTACCTACTTCCCATCTACTTCATCTATAAACTAATTTAATTCCTTGTAAAATGTATTTCCACACCCAGGATGCATTATATCGTTTCTTAGCATAAAAGGAAAAATAATTTCTAAAGTATTTTTCTTTTAGTTCAGCACCCCAAAGAGTTTTTTGATTATTTATAAGTCTTCAAGCCAGTCTTGCAATCATGGCTTGGTTCATTATACCAGCATCTCTAAATCCTAAACCCCCTCTTTTCATTGATTTACATAAGAAAGAATAGGATTTTGGATAAAAACATTTAGAATTAGACTTATTTCCCCACCAAAAATCTCTCTGAATCGCATTTAGTTTCATAGTTATTTTCTTAGGAAAAACAAAACATCCCATTTGAAAGATGGGCAAACTAGACAAAATAGATTTATTAATTACTAGCCTACTAGGTTGAGACAGAGTTAACCCTTTGAAACCTTGTACCTTCTGTTCTATTTTTTGAATAATAGAATCCATAGTTTTTAATTTAGATTTATTTATGAACATGGGGGCCCCTAGGTAAGAATCTTTAAGGTTTATTTTTTTTGTTTTCAGTAATTTAGACATCATTTTCTGATGTTTATGACGGACTTTATTACTAAAAAATAATCCAAACTTTTGGAAATTTATAAGTTGCCCAGATATCTTACTAAATTGTTCAATGGTGTTTAAAAGGTTTTTACAGCTATGAAGATCTACTTTGGTAAAGAGTAGACAGTCATCCGCAAAAAACAGATGCGAAATAGAATGACAATGTCTAGAGATGTTAATACCATGGATAAGTTTTTGTTTTTCCTTGTTTAGAAGAAGTATGGAAAAAACTTTCATACATAGGAGAAAAAAATAAAGAGATAGTGGATCTCCTTGCCCTAGTCCCCTAGTAGGTTTAAAGGCATTTCCTGGTATTCCATTAAGCAATACAACAATGGATGAAGTTAAAATACACCAGTAGATCAACTCACACCAATCCTTACAGTAACAAAATTTTTCTATTGTTTTTATTAAAAAACCCCAATTTACCCTGTCGAATGCTTCTGGCATATCGATCTTTACTCCCAAACATCCGTGTTTGGTTTTTTTCCTCTTCATCTTATAAATTAATTCATGAGCAATTACAATATTGTTTGCTATCTGTCTTGAAGGTAGAAACCAAACTAAAATGGTGAAATTACTTTTTGTAAGGAGTTTTTCATTCTATTGGCCAACAGTTTTGTTAATATCTTGTAAGGTATATTGCATAACCCTATAGGTCTAAAATCATTAGGACTTTTTGGATTAGCACCTGTAGGAATTAAAAACAAGAAGGTTTCGTTGAATTTAGGATTTAAAGTTTTAGTTCTAAAGAAATCTTGAATGAACTGAATCACTTGATCACCGATTAACTCCCAGTTGTGTTTAAAAAAAACTCATTGGGAAGCCATCTGGACCTGGTGATTTATTTGGTTTCATTTCTTTTACCACCTTCCAGATTTCATAAGCTGAAGGTATTTTCATTAAATCCTCATTATCAATCGAAGAAACGACTGGAGGTAAGAGATTTAAAATCTCAGAGTCTTCTGTGCGGTCTAAAACAGTGGAGAGATCTTGAAAATGATCTCTCAAAGTTTTATCTATAAGCACTTTATTAGTAATTACATCACCTTTTTTATCTTTTAAAAAACTAATTGTGTTCTTTTTTTTCTTTTTAACGTTTTAATATAAATATATCTTGTGTTTTTTTCCCCCTAGGTTTATGATATTATCTCTAAAGACTTGTTTTAAAACAGCTTCTTAAACCTCATAAAGCCTATCAAGAGCATTTATTTATTGTTATAAGGTTTTAAAGAATTTATACCTTCTAGTTCTCTAAGATTTTTCTTTATTTGTTTTTCTGGTATCCCAAAAACATTTTTTTCCAAATGGTCAGATTTTCTGCTAATGCATTAATATTCCATAAAAGAGAGTCTTAAGCATTTTGCAGAGCATTGCACCAAGATTCCTAGATCAGACCAATACATGATTACTCTTTTTTGCTAAGAGTCAAAAAATTTAAATGAAAAAAAAAAAGTTTTGTTGAATTTTATAATATCTAAATTTAATAGTAATGGGCTATGATGTGAAACCACTCTTACTAATTTTTTTAGATCAGCATTTGGAAATTGTAGTTGCCATTCGGCATTTACAACTGCCCTATCTAACCTTTCTAAGATATTTTTAGTTATCCCAAGTAAAATCTGATTCACAAAACTCCAAATCAAACAAAGAAAAGATTTGTTTAAAAGGTGTAGCATCTGAAGAAACAAAGGATAAGCCACCTTGTTTCTCATGTTACGTAAAGATTTGAATAAAATCTCCCATAACTATCCAAGCCATATTATTATTATTTATGTTTTTTTTGTAATATCTTCTAAATATTTTCAGGCATCTATTTTGTTGTGGTTATATGGACACCATAGAAACCTTTTAGAAGCCATTCTTTTTCATTAAAATTTGACTTTATTAGCACATTATCATATTAATATTTGAGTGAACAATATCAAAACTGAATCCATCTACCCAGGGTATAGCTAAACCACCAGCTATCCCAACTGGATCTACAAGATGAAGGTTTAGAAAAACAATCAGTAACTCCCTCATCAGGGGTCTTTGTGACTTAGTCTCGGATAAGAAGACCACGTCTGGCTTCTCAGTTGAAATAAGGTGATGCAGGTGATTTTTAGTTCTCTTTTTACCACAACCCTGGGTATTCCATGCAATAAATTTCATTTTATAACAATTAAAACATCTCTAGCCCTTCTCTAGAAGATAAGATTCTATCAAAATAATCACATCAAATTTCAGAATAAAGCCAAAAGATTATTTATCACCCTAAGCAGAAAGAAAAGCTACTACAATTACCCAAATAAAGATAAGAAACAATCTGAAAAAAAGGCTAATGAATTCTAGCTACTTACTCAATAGACAAGAAGAATTTCAAAGAAGCCAAAAAAGTTGCTTCAAATTTAGTTCATAAAAACAAATTAAGAAATTATATGAAACTTTTACAAGTCAATTTTGTTATATTTTGGTAAATATATTTTTTTTATAATCTTTGTTAAAAATTTGTAATTATATAAATTTATTTATTTATTATATGTATATATATATATATTATTTAATTTAATTTAATTTAATTTTTTATATATATTTTTTTTTTATCAGATGAATCAAAATTAATACAAATTCAGAGTAAATCGAGAAAAGAAATCGACAACAAAAAGAGCTAAAAGATCAGATTGAGAAATACTTGTGCCCCTTCATTTCTTTTTGTAGTCGCATCCATCAAAGCAGTAATTCTCTCATCAAAGGGGATTGATTTACTAGAAGAAGATTCATTTTCAAAAGACCCATATTGATTCAAATCCTCATTAAGATCTAAATACTTCTCAAAAGAATCAGGAACCCAAGACGGCGTTACAAAAGACTTCTCAGTACTAGAAGATTTCACTGAGGTCGACGCAGTAGATGGAGTAAAAGAGATAATGAACCCTGGTTTAGAAGAAACCGGAAAAACCTTAGTCGGCGTCCTAAAACCTTCCGAATTAACCTTGCTTTCTGATTGAGTCAACCTTTCAGCTTCGCCTATTTCATTTCCTAAATCAGCTTTGAATCCATGATTTACCAGATCGTCTAAAAGACCCTCATTCTTAGGTTGAAAATCCCAAATAGAAGACTCATGTACTCAGGGAAAGACGGAATAGGGTGAAAGTCCTCAATAAAATCCATAAATGGTCTCTTACCTAGAATAGAATTAACTGAGCCATCTATAACCGGTATCTCACTAATCGGTTTCCTAATAGACTCCACAATTCATTAAGAGACTGTTGGCCCACAGCTTCAATAAGATCCAAATCAGAAGATCCAGGCCCATAAAGGAAATCAAGAAACGGCTCTTGGTCCATAAGCTGATCTTGCGACAAGATTGATGCATTGTTAAGAACAGCAACCGGAGAACTAACAAATTCCGGAGACACCATAGAGACATCCGAGAAAGATGCAGCATCAATTTCATCATCTAAGAGAACTTTGTATTCTTCTTCCCAACTTTGAGATTCTTCCTTTAGAACCGGATCAGGACCAATATCATAAATATTTTCTAGAGGCAAACCCAATCTAATAAAGCAGTTATCCACTATGTGACCCAGCCTATTACAGTGAAAGCAGACTTTGAGAGGTAAATCCATATACATGAAATACACCCTCTAACTGAATGTTTCAAATACCTCTCTAAATTAACGTCCACCTTAACCAAAACAGGTCCCCCGTTATTTGGAAAAGCATCATGAGGAAAAATCTCTCTCACTTTTCCTAAAATCCTACCTATATGAGCTATAACAAACTCATTAAGATTGAAATCAAGTGTTGTATCTGCAACAATAAAAATACTAAAACAGAAAATGTTAACGTTAAAATAAAATCTCTGAATTGATTTGCACACAAAGGACAGAGCCACCTGTTCAGCAAATTTTCCTTAACATAATAGTTCGCGGGTACTCCTCGAAAAGGAAATATGCTATACCCCCACAGCGGAGATGTGTCCAGGATAAAACTGCCCGTTATGATTTGTATAAGCACAATACAAATCACCCACTCAACGAACTCAACAGCAAGATATGAAGGAATGAAATAAACAAGCAATGCGCACAACAAAGCAAGAAGAGGGGAAAAGAGCTAAGGATAGTAGCCTTCTCTGGATGATTTGAAAAGGAGAATTCAACTTCCATTTATAAGCAAAGATGGGGAGTGAAATCAATGCAGCAATTAAGGAAAATAAATTTTCTAATTAATCAAAAATTTATGTGCGAATTGAATGTTGACTGGTAAGAAAACGGGCAAAAAATAATGTCACCATTTAACACACATAATGTTGCAGAAGAGAAAATAAGGTAAGAAAATTATCTCCACGGGTCAGACGCCCACCTCATTAAGAGAAGATTTATTTTTGAAATTTAAATTTACTTAGAAAATATTTTAAAAAAAATTGTCCAAAAAGATAAGTCTTGGTTGACCCACACCCACACCTACATCCCAAACCCGCCCCGCCCGACCGACCAGACGGACGGCGGCGGTGTGCGTGCTTTGGTGCAAAGCACCGCGCGTATGTGAAATGTGTGGTTGCACCAATTAGCCCATAGCCTAAGTCGTCTCCCTCACACAAAAGTGTGTTGACCACAAGGGGCCTCCCTTAGATGCAAATTTCTATGTAATATGGAGAGGAAACATCTTTAGTTTCTCTTATGTGGGGCTAAAGGTTTCATTCACAAATAGTGAAAATGAGCTAGTTTCCTTAGTGACCCCTTGGTCCTAAGTTCCAATTAATCCAAGACCAAAAACAAAACAAATAAGATCATTTTCTCCAACAATCCCCCACATGAATGAAAACCCGATGAAAATCAGAAATCAGAAAGCGAGAAATACCACTATAGGCAATAGGTGTCCATAAGGTCTTGAACCTTTGCTTATTGAGAAACTACCGGAACTACTTGATGGACAGTGAACGTGATGTCTTGAACTGCCATCGTTTGGTGTAGTTCATCAATAACTTCCACGCATGATATCACTCTAGGCACTGTCAAGTTCGTGATGTTGTGTCCATTTTGGCCATGGACGTATCCCGTTTCTCAGAATGCTCTAGAGAATCAGATCAACTCTCATAGGAAGCGGCCCACTTCCACATTCAGATAGGTGAGTTCCATCAAGAGTGTTTACTGCTACACCCCACTTCAATCTTAAATTGAAACTATAAAACTCATTAAGACTTAATAAAAAGTCATCCTTCACATGCAGTCACACTATCATATCTACACCATAGGGAAGGGACAGAGAATGAAATTCTCTGATAGTGTTTCCTTTAACCCACCACAAATTAGTTGTCTCATTCAAAACCTTGATCTTGGGATCTCCAGTCAGCAAGGTTGAGTATCCTTCATGGCAAGTTTTTTTAATGAGCTTAAGCCTCATCCCCCTTGATGTATTACTAACTATCTCCTTGGACAAACCTTTCGTCAAAAGGTCCGCGATATTCTCCTTAGACCTCACAAATTAAACAGATATAACGCCAGTTGAGATTAGTTATTTCAGGGAATTACGTCTTCTACGAATGTGTATAAACTTTCCATTATATTTGATGTTTTTAGCATTATCTATTGAAGCTTGAATATCACAATGTATAGATATAGCTGGCACAGGCCTATGCCAGAGAGGAATGTCTTCTAAAAGCATCTTAGCCAAACGCCTTCCTCTCCTGCTTTATCTAACGCAATAAACTTCGATTCCATAGTGGATCGATCTATATATGTCTGTTTGGAACTCTTCCAAGATACAGACCCTCCTGCTAGAGTGAAAACATATCCACTCGTAGACTTAGACTCCTCTGAGTCTGATATCCAGTTTGCATCACAAAATCTTTCAAGGACTGCAGGGTATCTCTCATAATTTAAACAAAAGTTCAAAGTGTACTTCAAGTACCTCAGCAATCTAATAAGTGCATCCCAATGCTCCTGCCACGGATTACAGGGATACTTACTCAACCTACTCAGAGTATAAGCAATGTCCGGTCTCGTACAATTCATCAAATACATCAGACTTCATATAATACGTGAGTATTCAAGTTGTGAAACTCCACTACCCTTATTCTTTTTGAGTCTGCAACAAGGTTCATACGGAGTACAAGCAGGTTTACAATCAAACTGATTATATTTTTTAAGCACAGATTCAACATAATGAGATTGACTAAGACTATATCCATTAGAATTTCTTCTAATCTTCATCCCTAAGATCACATCAGCGGGGCCTAAGTCTTTCATGTCAAAAGTTCCATTTATCATGTTCTTTGTAGAATTAATTACATCCATGTTTGTACCAAGTATAAGCATATCATCAACATACAAGTATATAATCACACAGGCATCATTCACAAGTTTAGTATAAACACACTTGTTAGATTCATTGATTTTCAAACCACTAGAAATCATTACATGATCAAATTTTTCATGCCACTGTTTAGGTGCTTGTTTCAAACCATACAAAGATTTTTTCAGTTTACAAACTTTATTTTCACAACCTTTCACTATAAATCCCTCAGGTTGGTTCATATAAATTTCTTCATCTAATTCACCATTTAGAAAAGTTGTCTTTACATCCATTTGATGTATCTCTAAGTTATGAATGGCAGCAATCGCAATTAATATCCTAATGGAAGTAATTATCGTAACATGTGAATAAGTATCAAAGAAATCTACACCTTCTTTCTGTTTATAGCCTTTAGCTACTAATCTAGCTTTGTATTTTTCCACAGTTCCATCTACCTTACGTTTCCTTTTGAAGATCCATTTACAACCTATGGGTTTACACCCTAGAGGTAAATCTACAATCTCCCACGTACCATTCTGTATAATGGAATCCATTTCACTAATGGCAGATTTTTTCCATCATGGAGCTTCATAAGAAGTCATGGCTTCTCTATAAGTCTGTGGATCAGTCTCAGCTAAGCATGTTATGAAGTCTGGCCAAAAAGAATTTTCAGTTCTAAGCCTTTTACCTCTTCTAGGCTCAAATTCAACTTCATCTTCCTCTAAAGGTAATGTATGACTGGTCGAAGGGACATCTAGGGGATCAAAACATATCATGCGAGAATCAAATTTCAATGGAAAAACATTTTCAAAAAACAAAGCATCCCTAGATTCCATAATAGTATTCACACCAATTTCAGAAATTTCAGAACTTACAACCATAAATCTATATGCAGTAGTACGCTCAGGATACCCTATGAAGACACAGTCAACAGTTTTGGGTCATATCTTGGTTCTCTTAGGGGGAGGAATGGAAACCTTAGCCAAACACCCCCACATTTTAAAGTATGCATAAGAAGGTTGTCTACCTTTCCATAACTCATATGGAGTTTTGTCTGATCCTTTAAATGGTACTCTGTTCAAGACATAGCAGGCTGAGAGGACGGCCTCCCCCACACAAGTTTGCAGGTAATCCGGAACAAATTAACATGGCGTTCATCATCTCCTTAAGGGTTCGGTTCTTCCGTTCAGAGACACCATTAGATTGTGGTGAATAAGGAGGGGTTACTTCGTTTATATTACCGTGTTCTATGTAAAAATCTCTAATAGGAATTACATACTCACCACCACGGTCATACCTAACAGTTTTAATGGTAGAACTCATTTGGTTTCAACTTCTAGTTTATACATCTTAAAGGATTCTAAGGCATCATCTTTACTTTTAATAAAAATATATGTGACAGTACCTCGTACAATCATCTATAAAAGTGACAAACCATTTCTTACCACCTCTAGTTTGAAATGATTTCATGTCAACTAGGTATGAATGAATTAATTCTAAGGGTTTATAATTTCTTTGAACATTTTTTCTAAAAGGTTTTTTAGCATATTTTGATTCTACACATACTTCACATTTATGATCATTATCCAAACTAAATTTGGGTATGCAGCCTATGCTAGCCAGTTTAAGCATTGACTTATAACTTACATGTACAAGTCTACCATGCCAAACATTTAATGACACACAAACATAAGCATAAGAATCAATTTTATTCCTTTCATCAGAGGTTACATTAAGTTTATAGAGACCCTCAGTCTTATAACCCTTACCTACATAATCTTTACCCTTAGTGACAACAACTTTTCCAGATTCAAAAATAATTTTAAAACCCTTATCATCTAAAACACCAGAAGAAACAAGATTTTTGCAGATGTACGGAACATGAAGAACTTCATTCAATGTGAGAGTCTTTCCAGAAGTGAGCTTTAGCCCAACTTTGCCTTTTCCTGCAACCTGTGCTGCAGATGAGTTACCCATGTAGAGTTTCTACCCTACCCCTACCTTCTGATAGGAGATGAACATTGGTAGAGTTACCCATCTCTGTTTCCACGGACATGCTTGGTAGCACCAGAGTCTACCCACCAGTCTCTCACATTGGTTACCAAATTAACTTCAGACACCGTACCAGAAAACTCATTCTTGTTGTTTTCAACCAAATTAACATTGTTTTTCTTATTATTAAAGTCCTTACGTTTTATACAGTGTATTGCCATATGGCCAGGAGTTCCACAAACATAACAAGCACCTTTAATTTTACCAATGCCATATTTTGGTTTCTGAAATATACCTTTCTTGTGATGACTAGGCTTAAGGTTGAGTTTGCTTCTCTCGCCCTTTTCAATATTGGAAGACTTGTGTTCAATTAAATGAGCCTTGTTGGACATGTCCCTTGCATAAGATACGTTCTTTTCTTTGGAGCACAATAACTCTTCCACTTGAATCTTCCTACCCAAATCAACCATAATGACTTCACCAATTTCATGTCTCAATCTACGTTTGTATTCGGACCAGGAAGACAGTAATTTCTCAATCACAGCAGACACTTGAAAGGTTTCATCTACCACCATGCCTTCAGCAATAATTTCATTGATAACACGCTGAAGTTCAAAAAATTGATCAACCATAGATTTTTCAATCGATATTTTATATTCCAAGAACCTAGCTACCAAGAATTTCTTACTTCCAGCAGTTTCGGCTTGGTATTTTGCCTCTAAAGCAGCCCATAAATCAAAAGCAGAAAAGTTCTCCTTTGCATTATAAAAGTCATACAGTGCATCCCCTAAACAATTCATAATATGATTTTTAGCCATATAGTTCTGCCTAACCCAACTTTCCAAATCCCTTTTATTTCAAGTATCATTCAAACCCTCATCAAAATATTTCAAAACAAGTTCATCTAACATATGAAAACTCAGAAAAAATAACATCTTTGATTGCCATCTTTTGAAATCCTTCCTACTGAATTTTTCTGGTATGTCAACATCATTTTTACCCATTGTTACAGAAGAAGTGATATTATGTTAGGATTGTTATATCTGCAACAATAAAAATACTGAAACAGAAGATGTTAACGTTAAAATAAAATATCTGAATTGATTTGCACACAAAGGACAGAGCCACCTGCTCAGCAAATTGTCCTTAACACAATAGTTCGCGGGAACTCCTCAAAAATGAGAGATGCTATACCCCTACAGCGGAGTTGTGTCCACGATAAAACTGCCCGTTATGATTTGTATAAGCACAATACAAATCACCCACTCAACGAACTCAACAGCAAGATATGAAGGAATGAATAAACAAGCAATGCGCACAACAAAGCAAGAATAGGGGAAAAGAGCTAGGGATAGTAGCCTGCTGTGGGATGATCTGAAAAGGAAAATTCAACTTCAATTTATAGGTAAAGATGGGGAGTGAAATCAGTGCAGCAATTAAGGAAAATAAATTTTCTAATTAATCAAAAATTTATGTGCGAATTGAATGTTGACTGTAAGAAAACGGGCAATAAATAATGTCACAATTTAACACACATAATGTTGCAGAAGAGAAAATAAGGTAAGAAAATTATCTCCACGGGTCAGACGCCCCCTCATTAAGACAAGATTTATTTTTGAAATTTAAATTTATTTAGAAAATACTTCAAAAGAATTTTGTCCAAAAAGAGAAGTCTTAGTTGACCCACACCCAGACCTACATCCACACCCGAACTCGGACCCGAGCCCGGCACGCCCGACCGACCGAACAGACGGCGGCGGCGTGCGTGCTTCGGTGCGAAGCACCGCGCGCATGTGAAATGTGTGGTTGCACCAACTAGCCCATAGTCTAAGTCCTCTCCCTCACACAAAAGTGTGTTGACCCCAAGGGGCCTCCCTTAGATGCAAATTTCTAAGTAATATGGAGAGGCAACATCTTTAGTTTCTCCTATGTGGGACTAAAGGTTTCATTCACAAATAGTGAAAATGAGCTAGTTTCCTTATTGATCCCTTGGTCCTAAGTTCCAATTAATCCAAGACCAAAAACAAAACAAATAAAATCATTTTCTCCAACATCAAGCAAGTTAAGAAGTTGAATCCAAATTGAAATAGTTTTTAAAACCTTTTTTTCCAATAAACATACTCGGAAACCATGAGCTAATAGGAAAAGCATTTCCATAGACATACCAAGGTCCATTCCCAAGTACTATAGCTTTATATTTTTTTGCTTTAAACTTTATCAAGAACAAGTTACTGCCTATTTTTTAAATTTTAAATTTTATTTTCAAACCCCATTTGTATCTTAAAGCCTTAATCATATGCGATTTGTCATAATCTGTTGTTGAAAACATCCTACCTATTAAAGAAAAATCACAGTTTGCATTAGCCAAAGAGTCAGAAAAAGGTAGAGGTATAAGATGAGTAACAGGTTCACTGGTTGTAGCTTTGTCCATGATTGAGGGGATGGTGATGTTACACACAAAAGGTTGAGGCTTTAAAACAGATTCCATAAAATGAAAGACGAAAAAGACTTGAAAAAAAAATAAAATCCAACAAAGAAGTTAGGCCGAAAAAACAAAAGATGAAAAAGACATAAGAAAGGATAAAGTAAATCTACAAACCACTACCTCACTATTTCAAAGAATCTCTCACAGTTGTTCAGAAAAACTCAGAGCATTGAAGAAGTATAAGTGCAGGGAATAAAAGAGAACAATATCATATTGAAAACAAATTAAGAATACAAACTATAATAGGTTCATAAATGAAAATATCCCACCGGATAAAATAGAGTTACTAGTTAATCCTGCCTAGAGGTATGGGTTCAATTTAGCTTTACAGTCCTAAGATCTTAGATGTTTTCTTACCAACAAATCCACGGTTCTCAGCGTTTTTGGAGAAAAACGCAACCAGATGAATTTACCAAAAGCACCATTATATTATTGTAGGAATTACTATATAATCCAATCTAGAGGACCGTTTAACGGATGGTCCATCCACCTGACCCATATACTCGCTGGTCCAAAATCGTGTTTTTTGACCAATTTTTTGTCTCTGATCCATTCACGTGCGAGTGTTATGATGTAATTTATATATATTCCATTTGTACCCACTCCTCTAAAACCAATTCAGTTTCCAAAATTTTCAGATTCCTTTTTATTCTTCTCTGTTGGTGTTTTTAGGATTTTGTTTTGAATATCGAATTCGGTGGTCTATAATCATCTCCAACTCCATTCGCCCCAGGTAAGTTCTATAGTAAAATGACGGTGAAGAAGAGAAGCAAGTGACGGTGAAGAAGAGAAGCAAGTGATGGTGAAGAAGAAGAAGAAGTAGATCTAGGAATAGATCTAAGATGAAGAAGAAAAAGAAAAAGAAAAAAAAGATATAAATTCATCAATTTTGGGTTTTGGTTTAGACTTTTCAATCTTCTTCTTCATCTGTGGGGTATGTAATGTGAGATATGTATTGTAGGATCATCATGAGAACTAGGTTTTCTTCTACTGATTTAGGAGTGATATCTTCTTTTATGTAGAAATTGTTCTTGTACGACTTTTCTTATTTTTTCTTCTTGTTTTTATCATTTTCTTGTTTAAATATGGGTATCTCAGTACATATCAATATGTATTGATGCTTATTAAAGCATAAATTAGGTTTTTATATATGGATATGTACTGTTTGCTGAGTTCTACTTGTTTTTGATGACTAACAGAGGTCTTCTTCTTCTTTGCAACATAAATTTTCTTGTTCTTCTACTTCTTTTATTATTATTCATTTAAGTCTTCTAGTTGTAACCATTTTTGTTGATGATTTCTTCAAATTTCAGAAGAAATCATTTTTGATATGGGTTTTTGTTGATGATTTGTTTGAATCCTCTATTTTGATTTTTTTTTTATCTCAGTACATATCAATATGTACTATTGGGTCATACACTTTTTCCTTCAGTACATATTTTCCTTCAATGCATATTTATATGTAGTGTTGGAACAATATGTAATCTTGGATCATCTACTCTATTTACTTTAGTACATATCAATATTTACTATGGGATCATACATTTTTTCCTACAATACAATAGGTATTGTAGGATCATACATTTTTTCCTTCAGTACAAATCAATATGTACCGAAGGAAAATATGTACTGTGGGATCATACACTTTTTCCTTCAATACATATTTCCTTTTAGTACATATGAATATGTACCGTGGGATCATACACTTTTTCCATCAGTACATATCAATATGCATTATAGGATCTTCTTTCTTTCTTTCTCTTATTCAATGGATCTTTACACGTTTTTGATTTGTTTTTGTTGATGATTGTTGATTAATATGATTTCTTCTACTACTATCTCTCTTATTTTTCTCTCAATTGTTTTTTTAACCATTTTCCTTCAACTTTCAGTAGAAATCAGTTCATATCTACTAGTGTTTGATCTATTGATTTTAGGTTTTTGATCTTGAGTCTTGATTTTCTGATTTTGTTCCTCTTTGATCTCTCTTTATTTTTGATGATTTTTACTTTATTTTGATTTTGATCTCTCTTTCTGTAACGAGTCACTTTTGAATTTTCCCTGCCCTAATCAGTTTCGGGTTTGATTTTTATTTTGTTTTTGATTTCAGTTTTTAAAAGTGAAAAGAAACTCGTATTGAAGACGTGGAGGACGTGGATAGGTTCACGCGTGAATATTATGGGCAGTGAAGTAATTTTCTCTTTTGAAACCTTTTTTGGACCTCCGGATAAAAGGGATTTTCTCGATGGACTATAACATAAATGGTAGACGGGTCTTTGGACCATCTAGAAAAATTCTCTATATTATTTCCAATTCTTTTTACCAAATGAAAAAATTTGATGAGTTGTTTTTGAAACATACATCCCAGAATTTAGTGTTTCATCTTTACACTCTAAATTCGCACGTATGCCAAGTATCTCATCTTCATCACTCATTCAAAAATAGATCCGTTAAGCACAAAAATCATGTCAGATATGAAAATCAATCTTAGAGACAAAGAAGGGAACTCTATATCTAAAATTACAGGTAACTCTTTCTCCAGCATTAAGATGAGAGTTATTACAAACCCTGATGATCCTACCTAGAAACCAAAAAAACCAAACCTATAATTCTTTCCATTCTAATTACTTTCGAATTAATAATATCTGAAAACAAAGAAGAGATACCAAAACTAATAAAAGTCTAAGACCAGATATATTCTAAAGCAAATTTAAAGTATAACCTTGAATCATAAAACAGTTTTAAAGGCCATACCATTCGATGCCATTCTAAAAAGGAATGGTAACAAGCCACCCATTCAAGAGAAAAGTAAAGAAAAAGACCTGAACAAATGAATCTAAAAACAATTAAATCCCTAATCAAACCCCTCAGAATCCCTGTTTTGATTTCTCCGGCTACTTATCTCATGTAGAGGCTCAGGAAATAAGACTACTCCATAGGAGAGAAGAGAGAGAAGATAGAGAAGTTTCTAAATCTTTTGATGATCAACTCTAAGACTTTAAATGGATATTGCTCTGTACTCTTAGTAAATCCTGTGGCAGTATAGTGGTTCACTAATTTGGTTTGATTATGAATTAGTGTTGAATGGTTTTGGCCATGGTTCGTTGGATGTCTATTATATGGTAGTGGCTATACAAGCTTGAGCATAAATAAAATATGGTGGTATTGGGATGGGTTTCAGCCGAGCAAATAGGTTAGGAAAGAGCTATGGTAGATTGGTGTAGGCTTGACGTAGATTTAGAAATTGATTCTTTGAGTTATACAAGGAAAAAAGACTTCTACTCCAAAAGGGATTCTATAAACAAGAGACTTCTTCTTGAATTCAATTGCGTAAACTTCAATTTATGAGTAGTTAATTTTATTGTTGGTTAGGGATTAGTTGAATTTTACAATACATGATTCTTTGATTAAAAAAATAGTTTTGCCTCATATTTATCGTTCATGATTCACCATAACTATCTTCATGTATGATTTGGTTGTTTGTTTAGTCAAGTTGCAAATTGGTTGAGCTCATATTCATATCTATAGCTAATTTAGGTCTTATTATACGTAAAAGTGATACTCCTTGAATACAAGTAGCATAATTGTGGTTATTGCTTGTAGTGATATATCCTAGTAATCACAAGTGGATCATGACCTTTGTTAAATTGAATTAGTGCGCTTTCCACGTTCAATTGCATTGATTAGCCTAATTTTATGAATCTTAATGCTCCTGGGGAATTAAACTTGATTAATGTTTTTTTTACACGTTAGGTTGTTCTCTTGGTATAATTCATATTTATATCTTTTAATGTGTTTGTTGTTGACTTAAGGAAATTTGCGGGATATTCCTCCGATCAAGGTATTCTAGGGCTTTTGATAAAATGAGATTAAATATCAATTGTAATTATTAGTACAAGAACTTGTTTTGTAAATGAAAATGAAACCTTGATAAATATTCTCAACTATTTGATTTTTTTTTCTATTCTTAGCTTTCTTAACTAGTTTAATTACTTTCACTGAATCTGAAAAATCCCCCATTTTATATAAGATTTTGAAACCATATTACAACCAAGACATCCTCGTGGTAACAATCCTTTCTTACCCTTGCTTCATACAAATCATAAGTAGTGAGAAAGTGAATAATAATTTTGACGTATTGTGACACAAATTACTCAACTATAGTACTTATGATGTGGAGTTTTATGTTATAGTTCAAGTCTTAAAGCATTGGCATCATTATCTAATTCATAACGAGTTCATTATGTTTTCTGATCATGATTCTTTAAAGCACATCAATATTCAAGAGAAGCTTTCTTCTGGACATGGTAAGTGGGATGGTTATTTGCTAGAGTTCACTTTTGTACTAAAACACAAAGCTGGGTTGCAGAATCAAGTTGTTGATGCCTTAAGATGAAGAAGTATGATACTCAA
This sequence comes from Papaver californicum, assembly GCA_023531435.1. Lineage (NCBI taxonomy): Eukaryota > Viridiplantae > Streptophyta > Magnoliopsida > Ranunculales > Papaveraceae > Papaver > Papaver californicum. The sequence continues at coordinate 3,655,536 of JAJJMC010020031.1, read as the reverse complement.
CACCATGTGAACTGAGGTACTAGATTTTGATTTATATTCTGATCATAGTCTAACCGATCCAAACTTTACGGAGATTTTGGATGATGTCAGTTCTGGAAAACGAAGTGATTACCTTATGCATGAAGGATTTTTCTTCAAAGGTAACCAATTGTGTATTCCTGATTCTAGCCTCTGATTGAAGATTATTAAGGAGTTACATGACGAAGGGCACATGGGTAGGGATAAGACTTTTTAACTTGTTTCGAAGTTATATTACTGGTCAACAATGAGGCGTGAAGTTGCTAAATTCATGGATAGATGTCGAATCTGTCAAGTTCCAAAAGGAAAATCAACTAATGCAGGGTTCTATATGCCATTAAAAGTTCAAAGTCGTCCTTGGACATATTTGAGTATGGATTTCGTATTGGGTTTACCACGAACTCAATTGGGTAAGGATTCAGTATTTGCAGTGGTTGACCATTTTTCTAAAATGGCACACTTTATTTGCATTAAAGGTAGCTGAATTACTCTTCCGAGAAATATATCAAACGGATATATGAGTGGCTGGTAATGCCATTCGGTTTGACCAATGCACCAAGCACATTCATGCGTACCATGAATCAATTACTAAGACCTTTTATCCACTTTTGTGGTTGTTTATTTCGATGATATTCTTATTTATAGTGCTAACATGGATTTGCATGTTCAACATCTTCGAGAGGGCTCTCGGTTCTACGCAGGGACAAATTATCTCAAATAAGTTGTAGCCTACGGAAGCTCTCCAATACTAGATTTTATTCGTCTAAACCACCTAGTAGTAGCTCACTCTAGATGTAATTTGGTTGAATTATTTATCTTTTGTGAATTTATAGGTTTATCCTGGCAGTTCAACTCATATATCAAGGTCCACTTACTAATGTTGCTTACACACACGATTGGTCCATGGAATCTTTCGCAAGGTATCGTTTTCTCTACTTGTGTGTAATAGTTATTAGACTATTATTTATCTCCTAACTCTTTAATAAAATTAGATTAATCAAGAAATAAATTTATTTGGCCACCTAAACAATCAATCAATCAATCATGAACATTCTTTATAGTATAAACAAGCAATAATCATGTGAATAACTCAAAATAGATTCATATTATAACTCAATTCATGTTTAGAACTTCAAATCCATCCTCAATCAATTAAATGTTTAGCTAATCATGGATGTAGAAGCACCCATGTTATACATAAGAGTAAAGAGAATTTGTTACGATGATAAAACCACTCTGAAACCCTAGCTCTTGGTCCTTGTGTTGTTGATCTTCTCCAAGACTTGCAAAGTAGTGTAAAAGGTCTCTTCATAGGGTTGTGGAAGTCTTTTAATATTGTGCTCACCAAATAGAGGTGTTAAAGTCCTAATGGGACCATATTATCTTGATTTAGAAGTCAAAAACACGTCCAAGAAGTGGCCCATACCGTATCACATTCGTCCAGTACAATCTTTCACAAATACCGATTGTAAAGCCTCAAAAATGAGAGTTTTCTGTATAAAATTTTACTTATTGTATGTGGATAAGATCCTTCATAAATGGCGATTGTAAAAGGCTCAAAAACGGAGTTTTGATGGATAAATATAAACCTCAACATCCACTGATTCTGGGCACGTATCCTTTTCTTCACTGTTTTGCTAATAACTTTTTCATACGACCTATGAATGAACTCATTCTTTTTGCGTTGTATTCTTCTTTTCATTATCTTCAAGATGATGATAATAAATCCTGGATATGAATGAGTACCACTTGGATTCCTGGTCTTTCTTGTGTGTTTTTGACATTCTGTGCTCATTTCTGTCATATTTTTTTCCAATTCTTTTGGCCCTAAGTACTTGGATACTTAAAGTACTTCACTTCTTATCTCTTTTATAAATATTTTTAATATTCTTGGGATGATTCACATAATAGAAACAAATAAAAGAAAACAAGAGTAATAACAAGATATAATGCAAGAATTATAACAAATATTAAGGTTAATTGACGTTTGGTACTTACATTTTGTCCAAAGTTAGTGTTTGGTCTAACATTTTTCCAACTTAGAGTTTGGTACCTGGAAATGACATTGACTGTCTTTGACTCTGTTAAGTCTAATTTTAATTGAATATATTATTTAAATTTTATAAATGTACTATTTTACCCTCCACTAATTAAACATTTACATCACATATCTCTCATCTCATTTAATAGCCTTCCTTTCTTCTTTTCTTACACATTTACTCTCTGTCTAAAAATGGTTATGGTGGAGTCAGTTGTTCTTCATCTCAATCAAAACAATGCAGACTAACCTTATTATTCTCTCGCTGCAGATAAAACTTGTTTATCATCACCATTTTCGTTTCCAAAATAACTAAAATACCTTATACTCATATTCTTCATATACTAATGTAAGGGAAAACATATACCACAAATGGAGATGATTAGCGAGATGGGAAGTTAATCTGGTTCAGTCGAGAGATGCAATTGTTTGCTGTGAGAAATGGAGATGATTAGCGAGATGGGAAGTGATTTTTGATTGCTGTAAGAAAACAGTGAAGAATGGTTGGAATTTTAGAGATTCAAATGGTTAAGAGATGAATGGGTTTGTTCCCGTTTGTATTGCAGACAAGGTTTATGCAAGAAGGAAGATCTATGGTCCTGGTATGTTTGGATGAATTTTATTGAATGAATGAATAGGTTTATTGTAGAATGTTGAAATCCATTGTAGGGAAAGAAAATAAATTGTTAGAAATACAAGCAAAGACATGCCCAAATTTCTCACAGAACCGCACAGAAGATGTTCGATAAAATATTTCAATAAACTGTCTAGAATGGGTTGAGGAAGATTCGAAATTTTTGGAATTTGAGAAGGTTTGTGATAGACACATTTTTGTGTCTTGTCTCAATTCTTTATATTAATAGTGTTCGATTGTGTACTAATTGTGTTATTTTATGTGTTTGTAAGTATTTTTGGGAAATAAACATTATTGGAAAAATTAGCTCGAAAAAGTGTTAAAGGCACTCGGGAAATTTACTAAAGGCACCCATCAAAATTACTAAAGGAACCCTAGTGCTAAAGGCACCTTCACATTGGATCAGGGCACCACTTCTTCTTCCTATTTCAAATGAGAATTATTGGCGGGAAACTTCAAACTCTTTTCTGTGTGAATTGACAACAATATTAGGAGTTATTTGTGGTTTAAGAAAAGGATATATTCTTTCCTTATTCATAAGAGTCGTGAACACAATATTTACACATGAAATCAAATAAAATCCCACACGTTCACGTACGGCAGGAAGATGAAAATATTCCCGAGAATTTCTTTTATTATCAAGAGATTTGGATGAGTAATTGAAGATATTATGGGTTGTAGTATATAAAGAAGTGATGGGAGATCAATTGAGGGGGGCTTCCTTTGCCAGAATCGAAGAAATCAGAAAATCAGAAAATTTGTTCATGATCAAGATGAAGAAGATGAAGAAATCGTTGCTAAAAGGTTGAAGTTTCCATGGCCAAAAAAATTAAAGATTCAGTTGCTAAAGCTTTTAACTTTGCAACAATTATCTTCACTTCACAACGATTTATTTTTAGTGAAACACTTTTCCCTCTGTAACAGTGAGTCTGTAACGCTTATAAATGTTGCAAACTCGTTGTTTTCATTATTTTCACTCTTTTCCATCATTTGTAAACACTTTGAGTCATGAACCATTATTTTGAGAAAGTGATTAATATGAGGAGCTAAACCCCTTTGCTGAGGCGACGGAGGAAGCCATTGTTCCAAGAAAAGTGGTATACTTCTATTTTAATTAATTTTTGCAATTTCTTTTATGATTATTTGCTTTGATTAAAAATTGATTTAAGGATTTTTATTAAACAATTGTGATTTCTTTTGATAGAGCATGATTAGCCTAGGTTTTTTGATGTTCTATACTTTCGATTTACAATTGTTGCTTTGAAAATCTACTTTTACAACATATTAGAATCACTTTAAATGTAAAGAATTGCATGAATATTGATTAGATTGAATCACTTTAACTGGTTAACGGTGGAATCCTGAGTCTCAGTGCCTCTCTAATCTTGATACCAACTTTTCTTTGAGTTTTCTAGTTTATTTATTAGAGTTTGAATCTAAAATCATCTTCACACGTTCGAGAGTTTGAAACCCTTTCTTACCGCAACTACAAAACAACATCAGTTTTTGGCGCCGCTGCCGGGGACTTGTTTTTAGATTTGTTTTTAGATGTTAATTAGTTTAGTTAGATTTTTTTTCCTATTTTACGTTTTTTGGTATTTTTCTTTGTATTACAGGTTTTGGTTAAAAAAGGAATTGCAGCCAAAGATTATATTGATCGATTAAAGACTTGGAGTCAAAGATAAATCGAAAAGAATGGAAAAAAAAGGCAATTTTAAGTTACTTTTTTAAAAAAAAAAATTAGGGTTTTTTTTCTTTTTTAAAAATTGTATTAGGAAATTCTTATTATTTTTGTAATTATTTTAGGTATTTTTCTATTTTTTTTCTTATTTTTGGACTTTGGACTTTGAACTTTTGGACATTATTATTATTTTTAAACCCTACGGAAGGGTAATTTAAATATAAACTGCAACAGGGAAGGACGACAATTACGATATTGTCTCGGCCCCTCGAGTTCGTACACTGACATAGGAGTCGGTGGCCCGAGTCGACTACAACCGATTCATCCCCCGTCTTGTACGAGAGGTAAAACTCGGTCAACCCACGAATCACCTATCAGTGGTTTTTCTGTATTCATTCCTAATGCATATATGTTGAGGACTTGAATACGGAATTTACTTTTCTAGTAAAGGGCAGAAACTGCCCATATAAGATAAGGTTTCGGATTTCATCACCGTATCATTTCTGCTCGACTTAGGAACACGTTACCTACGTGAACCTAAGACTAAAATTTGACTATAAAGAGACCTATAGGGTAACGAGCTTATTGGAAAGTCATTCAACATGACTGTATTGGTTACTTTGTTAGCCTAACTCAAAGTTAAGGAAGATTATTTTAAGTAGATTCGAGCCGTCTTGTAACCCAAGGAAACGTTGCCAGAGAAGCAGGGTTATCAAAGATCCTTAGAGTTAATCTTGTTTCTATTCGACTTAATCTAATTCGGATCGTTCTAAGAGATTTGCTAAAACTGTAACTAATTGCCTTTTGGAAGAATAAAAGCTGGTCTAAAAACAATCTAAGTGGAGCCATCATGCTTTTTGTTTGCTAGATTCAGTAGGTTTGATTTGGTTGAGTCGACCTTGTTTGTGTATGTTTAGAACCCCCTTCCTGTTAGGATTTATTTTCTTAGATTTTTTGTAAATATATTAGGAAGTTTTTGTCAGAAAATGTCGAACTGGTAATATGAGGACCAATACAATGAATATCCGACTGAATTTCAAAATAGACATTATTCGTACTATCAACATAGTGTGGATAGTAGCGGGAACACCACCAACCTTTTGGAGGTTATTCCTCATACCAAGGTGATCCCAATTACTATTCGTACATACACCCGTCTTATGAACATGAAAATGAGCAAAATTAAAGTTCTTTGTCTTGGAGGGATGCCCGAAAGCATGTGTAATCTAGTAATTATAATGAACCTATTATGCCTCTAGAAGAATCATTGGAGTAGTTGCGATCTAGTACTTCTTATGATCCATTTGTTTCTCTAGAGAATTTCATCAAGGAGTTGACTGAGGATACAAGAAGGTTCGGATTAAGTGTGAGAGGAACAAATAGTAGTCCAACTTTTTCTCTAGAAGAATCACATGAGCAGTTGCGAACTAGTACTCCTTATGATCCATTTGTTTTTCTAGAAGAATCCGTCAAGGAGTTGACTGAGAATATAAAAAGGTTCGGATTAAGATGGGGGGAACAATTAGTAGTCCAACTCTTTCTCTAAACGAATCCCTTAAGTAGTTGACTGAGAAAACAAATAGATTTGCATTAAGTGCGAATGAAAGTCTTTCAAAGAATAATATTGCTCAAAATGATCTTAATTTCCAATATAGTGCTACCCTTGATAATTGTTCACCTAGTCAAGAGGACGATGATAGAATTGGTAACACTACTTATTAGACGAGGTTCAAAAATCTTCATATTATTATGATGATGAGGATAATATTGGTGAAGAACTTAAAATATACAGGCAGAGTGATCAGGAAATTGTCATTCCAATTGTGCTTCATGATGATAGTGTTTTTTTTGGTTCAAATCCAAATAATTTTAATGATTATTCACCTATTCAAAAAGAAGAGGATTTGACTAGAGATACCGCTGTTTTAGACAGTATAGAAGTTTCTTGTTTTGAAGCTGATTTGGTTTAGAAGAATGATTTTGTCCTGAGACTAATGATTTAGAGTCTAACGATTCGAAGACAATAGTGTCTGACGAAGATGATAGACTCTTAGAGATTTTTAATGTGATAGAGGATGATTTGATTCAGGTTGTTAGAATAGTTCCCCAGTGGATTTTGTTATCCTAGACACCCAACCTTTTCAGGTCCCAGAGGCTCAAATACCAGTGATCTTAGGTCGTCCCTTTTTAGTTACATATAATGTCGTCATCAAAAGTGATAGCTAACCTAGGTCGCGTCCTCAGGGGATGAACCATACCTAAGCGCTTAGTGCTAGCTAATTAAGCCACGTCCCTTGGGGACGCGTCATTCCTTTGCGCTTAGCACTAGATAATTAGGCCGCGTCCCTTGGGGACGCGCCATTCCTAAGCGCTCGGCGCTAACTACTTAGGCCACGTCCCTTGAGGACGCGCCACTCATTTGTGCTCATTTTTAGCTAATTAGGCCACGTCCCCTGGGGACGTTCCATACCTTTGCACTAAAAGCGCTAGCATAATTAGGCCACGTCCCTTGGGGACGTGCCACTCTTTTGCGCTCTGTTCAAAGCGCTAACTTTACGCTAGTGCAGAGTGCTATCCTGATCCAGGTTGCGCTCCCAAGGGACGCGCCACACTTTCAAATGCTATCCTAATGCTAGCGCTAGCCCTATGTGGATATCTATCAAACCTCATTATTGAATATGCCACGACTGTCCTTAAGAATCTTTACGCAATCTTGGATTCGAACATCTTTCAGATTTATGCTAATCCACTTCTAAGATAAGATTTGGCCATTAAAATACGTCATGTTATTCCTAAGATGGTGCATTGTCACCAAATTTACTAGACTCGAAACTAATCAGTCTGATTACCAAACTAGTGAGTTGTGCAACTTGCCTCACTGACTTAGAAAGTCCTTGACTTGATTTAAAGCAAAATGGTAGTCCACGACTCCACTATTTCCACGAGATACCACAACACATGGGGGGGGGGGGGGGGGG